>JAAAKM020006971.1:10021914-10058393 GCA_010016025.2 Alatinidae sp. Z8VKAUB7J3 | reverse complement strand
GTTTTTACCAATACCCTTACGAATTTTTGTTGTAACTTTCAAGTTTTTGAGCAATTGTTGGAAAAATTCATAGTCAGGTTTTACAAACGAGTAACTTTGTCTCGGTCATGCGTATTTTGATAAAAGTCAGCAAGTGTCGGCGAATCCGCCCTGTAACTCTTGCGACGTACGGCCACAATACTCACCCGCACGACTGCATTTGAATCTATAAATAAATAAACTTTTATATGTCGTTGCTTTTACGTTGGGTTACTGGCAAACATGGTCAAATAAACAACAAACTGTTTCGCGGTATTAAAATTTTCATCACCGTCGTCCCTATCCTCTTTGCAAAACTTTTTAAAACATTTTCTATCTGCAGTAGTCGCAGATAGACAGGGCATCTCATTGGACCACAGTTTTGGTCGAAAGAATACAAGGCAATATATTTGAAACTACGATAACAATGATGTTTTCTGGGCACCCATTTTCTAGAAAAATATGTTGTATCAGTTGCTACTTCCTTATCGAATCTACTTCTTGAGCAGATGACAAGAGCGCGGTACTTAAACTCAAGACGGTTTTTAAAATTTGTACCAAATTTGCAAATTATGCACCTGAAAATGTGCATTTTCATTCTTATTGAGATATCGAAGTCATATTAAGCCTTTTAAATGTCAATGAGTTATAACCAAAGGTGTTGACGTGTTGGTAATAAGTTGTGATTTTGAAGATCTTGGCTAGTACTAGACTTCCTTATCATTAATGCTTGATTAAACGCAACAAAAAATAAGCCAGGGTACTGAGATAGATTAAGAAAATGCACAGACAGATGGTTACAGGAACGTAAGGCGCAAATAACACAACCAGCAAACAAACTCTACAGCAGTAGCTTGGTGTATACATCGGTACATCAGTGTACGAGAAGTACTTATTAGGTTAGTTATTTTATTGATCGGAATTGCAGCAATAGATTTTTTAATTCCGTATACGCAACTCGTAGACTTAACGACTCAAGTGCGCTACATCAATCAAAAGAACAGGGTTTGATATATTCTTTGGTAATGTTTGTCAATTTTTTGGAGACATTGAACTTCTTTAAGATTTAATCAATCCCACAGCAAAGCACCAAGCAGCTTGATTAGAAACCCACTACTTACGCAAAGCATGTGATAAGTGGCAAGCATGCCTCGATTTCATGCAAACAATACCCCGAGATTGAGGGAAATATATAAGCATCATTAGATCGTATCGCCTCCCGACGGACTGAAAGAAACTGTTAAACTTTACTCTTGGTATTTAGCTTTTTAATGGTAACTTTCGTTTCCTAGCATTGGTAATCAAGTATACTGATAGTAGTTCTGAGATAAATTAAATGCATTACAACGGTAAACCTGTCTAACTGTCATGGCACTGTACTGTGCTACGTCACAAGGAAAACATTGTTCTCTGGGAAATGAGCATTGTAACTTACAGTGGCATTCTCATATTGAAGTTTGATATATAAGTCGAATTTATGTTTCGACCATAGGGCGATTTATACTAAGAAACAAAGATAGACCATCGCAAACCCTTGACGCAGACAGAGATAGAATAGCAGTTAAAGTTGCCTGTGAACGTGTAAGTTACTATCTAATTTTGACTCTTTGACTGTGCTTTTTGAATCTAATTTCCTTTGTTTAATACACACAATCTTGCATGGTACTCTTTTGCTGTAGATGTCGTAGCAGGTAAAATCACTTTAACAGTACGTATTTCTGACTTTTTAAAACGTGATTAATTTAGGATACTATTGTCGACTAAAGCAATTAGGGGGGGGGGGGGGGGTGTCCTCCGCGGTCGGCAGCGCCGGAAGGTCGCCCGCCGGCCCCGAGGTCGCTCCGGGAGCTCCGGTGCCGGACGACAGCTGGTCGGCGATCGGGCCCACCTGACCGATCGACGGAGCCCCGGCCGCGAGCAGCAGCAGGACGACGGCGATCGGGCTCACGGCTCGACGCACGGTCAGCTCCAACGGAACAGCGCGAGCGCGCCCACGAACGCGGCGACGCCCCAGGCCGCGGCGATGGCGAGCTCGCCCGCCACCTGGGCGGCGGTCGCCCCTTCCAGCATCACCGCCCGGAGCGCGTCGTTGACCGCCGTCAGCGGCAACGCCTGGACGAACGGCTGGAGCGCGTCGGGGAACCTCTCGGACGAGAAGAACGTGCCGGACAGCAGCCACATGGGCAGCATGACCACGTTCATCAGCCCCGAGACGCCCTCGATGGTGCGCGGTCGGGCCGCCACCAGCAGACCCAGCCCCGCGAAGGTCATGGCGCCGAGCAGGCAGACGGTGCCCAGCAGCCACCAGCTCCCCCGCATCGGCACCTCGAACAGCCACATCGAGAAGCCCACCAGCACCGCCACCTCGGGCAGCAGGAACACCAGCCGGCCGAGGATCTGCGACAGCAGGTAGTCGCTGCGACGCATCGGCGAGGCGACCATCCGCTTGAGCATGTGTCGGCTGCGCGCCACCACGACCGAGAAGCCGAGACCCCACATGCCGGTGCCCATCAGGTTCATGCCGAGCAGGCCGGGGACCAGGAAATCGATGTAGCGCGATCCCCTGTCGGTGACCTCGCGCAGCGCCGCCGGAGCCGCGTCGCCGGTGCCGCCGCGGAACAGGGCGTTGTCGACCGCCAGTCGGGCCAGGCGCGCATCGGGTCGAGTCGGGTCGAGCCAGTAGGTGCGCGGCTCCCCCGGGATCACGACCAACGCGATCGCGCCGGTGCGCAGACGCGTCCGGGCGGCGTCCTCGTCGAGCTGCTCGACCTCCAGGTCGGGCGCCTCGCGCAACATCGCGACCAGCTCCTCGGCGCCGGCCGTCCGCTGCACGCCGACGGCGACCGCGTCGGCCGGCTTGGAGCGGAACGCCACTCCGAGCGCGAGGGTCATCAACACCGGGAAGGCGAACACCCAGAACAGCGCCTCCGGCTCGCGCAACAGCTCGCGCAGCTTCGCCAGGGTGAGCTGGGTGAGGGGGTGAGAGTGCATCGGGTCGGCTCTCCTGCCGTCGTCTCAGTCCCGGAGCTGACGCCCGGTCAGCTCCACGAAGACGTCCTCGAGGGTCGCGTGGTGGGTGGCGAGCCGGGTCAGCTCGCGCCCCTGACGCGCGATCTCGGCCAGCACCGCCGGCACCGTGCGATGGACCTCGGTCACGGTCAGCGCGATCCGGTCTCCTGCCGGTCGGGCCGCGCGCACACCGTCGAGCCGACCGAACCCTTCGAGCTCGGCGTCGGCGTCGAGCTCGAGCTCGACGATGTGCTCGGCTCCCAACGAGGCGACCAGCCCGGCGGGAGTGTCGAGCGCGATCACCCGGCCGTGATCGACGATCGCGATCCGGCCGCACAGCCGGTCCGCCTCCTCCATGTAGTGGGTGGTCAGGAGCACCGTGCCACCGTCGGCCCGGAACTGCTCGACCACCTCCCAGATCCGTCGGCGCGATTGCGGGTCGAGCCCGGTGGTCGGCTCGTCGAGGAACAGCAGCTCCGGGTCGCCGACCAGCGCACAGGCGAGCGACAGGCGCTGGAGCTGCCCGCCCGACAGCTTCTTGACCCAGGCGTCACGTTTGTCCTCCAGGTGGACCATCGCCAGGGCGTCCTCGGCCGTGCGACCGCCGCGGTAGAAGCTGGCGAACAGGCGTAGCGTCTCGACCACCGACAGGCGCTCCATCAGCTGCGCCTGCTGGAGTTGCACCCCGAGCCGGCGTCGCAGGTCGCGCCCGGCCTCGGCCCAGGTCGTTCCGAGCAGCTCGACGGTGCCCGCGTCGGCGTCGAGCAGGCCCTCGCAGACCTCGACCGTGGTCGTCTTGCCGGCGCCGTTCGGGCCGAGCAGGCCGAAGCACTCGCCGCGCCGGACCTCCAGGTCGAGGCCGTCGACGGCGACCACGTCGGCGTAGCTCTTGCGTAGCCCGGAGCAGCGGATCGCCAGGGATTCCATCGGAAAGGTCCTCTCGCTTCGAAGCGTCGACGCCCAGATCATATCCTCGCATCTCGGGCTCGACTCCCCGGCCCGGCGGCGTCCGGCCCCGCGGCCGGGACATCCGCGTACGGAGGGTCTATCCTTTGTGTCGCGCCCGGCCCCGGGCGAACGGCACCGCAGACGCGCATCGACCCGACGCGGAGGAAACGGTGGACAGCAGCGAATTCCAGACCGTGATCGACGCCGTATTCGAGCTGATGGATACCGACCCGAAGATCGGAGCGCCGCTCCGGGACGCCCAGCTTCCGCAGCGCTGGACCTTCCACGACGTCGACATGACCCTGGATGCGACCTGGTGCGGCGCCGTGGACGATCCGCGCGGCGAGCACCTGCACTGGCAGTGGGAGGCCGGTGACTGGGACATCGACGTGGAGTTCGTCACCGACGCCAAGACCGCGGTGGCCTTCTTCCAGGGCAAGGTGAACGTGCCGCTCGCGATCGCCACCGGCAAGCTCAAGACCAAGGGCAAGGTGTCGCGCTCGATGGCACTCATCCCGATCACCCGCAAGGTCCACGCGCCGTTCCGGAGCTGGCTCGCCGACAACGGCTACGACCACCTGCTCGCATGAGCGCACCGAGCGACCGGGTCGACGCCCGCATCGCGTCGACCCTGGAGTCGGCCGGCCCGCCGGCGCTCCACCCCGGCGGCCGATCGGTCGTCTACGCTCACGGACGGCCGACCGCCGAGGGTCGCGCTTCCCGCCTGCGCCAGATCGATCTCGACGGCACCGCGCGCTGGCTCACCGACGGCCCGCGTGACCGCTCTCCGTCGTGGAGCCCCGGCGGCGACGCCCTGGTTTTCCTCCGCGCGGAGCGCGACGGCCCGGCTCAGCCCTGGTGGCTGAACCCGACGACCGGCGAGGAGCGACGGCTGTGCGCGCTCCCGAACGGGGTGCTGACGCTCACCTACACGCCCGACGGACGGCAGCTGCTGGCGGTGGCGAACGTCGTCGAACCGTCGGACGGCCCGGGCCGGGTGGTCCGACGGCTCCAGTACCGCCACGACGACGTCGGCTGGACCGGCGACCGGCGCCGCCACCTGTTCTCCATCGACCTCGACGACGGTCGCTACCGGCAGCTCACCGAGGGCGACTACGACCACGCCTTCCCGGTGGCCTCGCCCGACGGCACGCGGGTGGCGTTCACCTCCGATCGCTCCGAGGATCGCTGGTTGCGCGATCCCGACGGCTCGGAGTTGTGCTGGATGGACCTGGCGGAGGGCACCGTCCACCGTCTGGTCACGGACGTCTTCGGAGTGTCCTCGCTCGCCTGGTCTGCCGACGGCGAGCAGCTCGTCTTCGTCGCCACCGAGCCCGGGCTGCGCTGGCAGTCCTACCTCGGGCGGGTGGAGCTCGCGACCGGTCGTCACGAGCGACTGACGGCCGACGACCTGCTGCCCCAGACCGGGTTCTTTCCGGTGATCCCTCCGCCGACGCCGGTGGTGCGCGCCGACGGCGTGCTGTTCCTGGCGGACGTACGCTCGTCGTCGTCCGTGTGGCTCGCCGGCGACGGCGAGGGCCCGAGCCGCGTGCGCGCCGAGGAGGAGTGGATCCTGGCCTGGTCGCCGGACCGCGAGGGGCGTCGGGTCGCGCTGCTGACGACCACCTTCGACCGGCCGGCGGAGGTGACCTGGCTCGACACCGCGACCGGCGAGTCGCGTCGCCTGACCGATGCCTCGGGACCGTACCTGAGCGGTCGGTCGACGGCGACCGTCCGTCGGCGCGAGGTGCGCTCGGACCCCTACGCGATCGACACCTGGGTGATCCGGCCGCCCGGGTTCGACCCGGCGCGTCGCCACCCGCTGGTGCTCGACGTCCACGGCGGACCGAACTCGTTCTTCCCCACCGCGTTCAGCCCGCTCCACCAGATCCTGGCTGCGCACGGCTTCGTGGTGGTGCTGGCCAACCCGCGCGGCTCCACGAGCTACGGACCGGAGTTCACCGCGGCGGTGTTCGAGGACTGGGGCGGAGGGGACTACCGCGATCTGATGGCGGTGCTCGACGAGGTCTGTGCCGAGCCGTGGGTGGACGAGGATCGGGTCGGCGTCCACGGCTACTCGTACGGGGGCTACATGGCGGCCTGGATGGTCGGCCACACCCGACGGTTCCGCGCGGCGGTGATCGGTGCCCCGATCTCGAACCTGGTGTCGTTCTACGGCGGCACCGACATCGCGGCCAGCTTCGCCGAGGTGCAGTTCGGCGGCACCCCGGCGGAAGCCTTCGACGCCTACGTCGAGCGGTCGCCCCTCACCTACGCCCGTCGGGTCGACACCCCGGTGCTCCTGCTGCACGGCGAGGACGACCTGCGCTGCCCCGTCGGGCAGTCCGAGGAGCTCTACCTGGCGCTCCGGCGGGCCGGCAAGACGGTCGAGATGGTCCGCTACCCGGACACCTCGCACATGCTCCGCTTCACCGGCCGCCCCGCCGTCCAGAAGGACTACTACGAGCGCACCCGCTCCTGGCTCGAGCGCTGGCTCGGCTAGGAGCGGGCCGGGCCGTACGTCCGGCCCGTCTCGGTCAGCGGGCGTCCCAGTGGGGTTGGAGAGCGACGAACAGGGTGCGGACGCCGCGGCGGAGGACGAAGAAGACGACCTCGCGCGGGCGCTCCTCGCGGGCGCGGTCGAGCGACGCGGCGAACGACTCCAGGTCGTCGACCGGCTGGCCGGCGACCGACAGCACGATGTCGCCGAGGAACAACCCCGACAGCTCGGCCCAGCTCGCGCGCTCCATGTCGGTCACCACCACCCCGCGGGTGTCGGGGGCGAGGCTCATCGCCTGGATCCGGTCGACGGTCAGCTCGGAGACCGTGATGCCGAACTGCTCGTCCTCGTACTCGGCGGCGCTCCACACCATCGTCGGCGTGCTCTGGAGCTGGACCGCGACCTCCATCGGATCGCGCGAGCGGTACAGCTTCACCGCCACCGGGCGCTCCCGCTCGGTGCGCTGGACGAGCTGACGGAAGCTCTCCAGGTCCTCGAACCGGCGGGCCGGGATCGGGACGCCGTTGAACTCGACCAGCACGTCGCCCGGCACCATGCCCGCGTTCTGGGCGGGGCTGCCGTCGATCACCGAGGTGACGATGATGCCCCCCAGGGTGTCGATGCCCCAGTACTCGGCGAGGTCGCGGTCGAGCGCCTGCATCGAGATGCCGAGCCAGGCCCGGTCGGCGTGATCGAGGCCGGGCGGCTCGGCCAGCAGGGCGTTGACGTCGGCGGCCGGCAGCAGCAGCGGGTAGCCGGGACGGCGCAGTCGCGTGAGCGTTCCGAGCGCGCTCAGGAAGTTCGCAGGGACGTCCTCCGAACGGGCCCGCGGGTCGAGCTCGTCGACGAACACGACGCCGAGCGCCCGCCCCCGGGCGTCGGCCACCAGGCCGCCGATGGCGAGATCCTGGACCGGCTGCTCCAGGCCGTAGGACGGCCGCGGCTGCTCGATGACGGCGTTGATGGTGTTGCGGTAGAAGGTCGGAGCGTAGCCGTACTGCTCCGACATCAGGCCGAGCAGGACCACCGGCTGGCCGAGCTCGACCGGCGCATCCTCGGAGAAGGTCACCGGGCGGGCGCCGAGCAGCTCGGGACGACGGACGCGCACCAGCCCGACGTTCCTCTCCGGGTCGTAGCCGATCGCGTCGGCGCGCAGCTCGCGCCGATCGGCGAGCACGTAGAGCTCGGTCGGATCGAGGATCTCGGTCGGGTCGGTCTGCTCGTCGTTCGGGAACGGATCGCCCGGAATCAGCACCTCGCCCTGCTCCGAGACCAGGATCCCCAGCACCGTGTCCTCGTACTTGAAGCCGTCGCCTCCCTCGGGACGCTCCCGCGGCGTCAGCACGTAACGGACCGGCACCAGGCTGTCGGCGTAGCGGTCGAAGACGGCACGCAGCGTCTCGGCATCGTCGAGGTCGTCCCGATGAGAGCGGGCCGACACCACCCCGGCAGCGAGCACTCCGACCAGGGCGGCGGACAACCAACTGTGGACGCGATTCCTGGACACGCTCACCTCCGCCCGACGCGGTACGACGGCTTCATCAGATAGAAGTACTTGTTGCGGCCGCGCTCCACCTCGACCAGGATGCGCCCGGTGCGTCCACGCACGAGGTCCTCGTAGCGTGACTTGAACTCCGCCAGACCCTGCACGGGCTCCTCGCCGAGCTCCACGACGATGTCGCCCGGGGTGAGGCCCGCGTCGGCAGCGAAGCTGGCCGGCTTGACGCCGGTCACCAGCACTCCGCCAGCCCGATCGAACTTGAGCTGGCGGGCGAGCTCGGGAGTGAGCGCGCGGACCGTGAAGCCCCATTCGGGACAGGCGAAATCCTCGCCCTCCGGACGCGGACGCTCGCGCGTCACCAGCTCGACGTTCATCGGGCTCGACTCGCGCAGCAGCGACAGCCGCACCGGCGCTCCCACCGGAGTGTCGGCGATGCGCTTGTGCAGGGCGGGGAGCTGCTCCTCGAAACGCACCGAGATCGGCGACCGCTCGTAACCGGTGACGATGTCCCCCGCCCGGATGCCGGCCTCCTCGGCCGGCGAGCCCGGGACCACGCTACCGACCACGACGCCGCCGCGCTGGGCGACCCCGAAGTACTCGGCCAGCGACTCGGTCGGTTGCCAGTCGATGCCGATCCAGGAGCGGCGGACCTCACCGTCGGCGACCAGCTCGTCGGCCACCTGGCGGGCGATGTCGATCGGGATCGCGAAGCCGATGTTCTCCCCGAGGATGGTCACGGCGCGCGCATTGACGCCCACCACCCGACCGTCGAGGTCGATCAGCGGCCCGCCGGAGTTGCCGGGGTTGATCGCGGCATCGGTCTGAATCCAGGTGTTGAACTCACCCGTGGCCGATCCGCTCGGGAGCTGCTCGGGGGCGAGATAGCGGTCGAGGCTGCTGACCACGCCCAGCGACACCGAGCGCGCGAGGCCGAGCGGGCTGCCGAGCGCCATCACGTACTGCCCGACCTGGAGCGACGAGGACGACCCCAGGCGAGCCCACGGCAGGTCGCCGGCCCCCTGAAGGCGCAGCACGGCGATGTCCGTGAGGGGATCGCGCCCCACCACTTCGGCCGGTACCTCGCGCTGGTCGGACAGGGTGCACTTGACGCGCTCGGCCTTGGCGACCACGTGGTCGTTGGTCAGCACGTAGCCCTCGGGGCTGAAGATCACCCCGGAGCCGGTCACCGCCATCCGCTCCTTCTCGCCCGACACGTACACCTCGAGCACCGGCTCGATGTGGACCAGGGCCGGGAACACCAGGTCGCGGGCACGGTAGAGCTGCTCCTGCAGCGGCTGGGCCGAGGCGGCGCTCGCGGCGCAGCCGACCAGGATCGCCATCGCGGCGCGGAGCGTCGCGATCGGCCGGAAGGTCGGGTTCGGGGCGGTCAGGACACTGGGCATGAGCTCTGTGGCACTCCTGTCTCTCGGTCGTCGTTCCGGGAGGTCCGATCGGCACGGCGTTCGGACGTCGCGAGCTGCCCGCAGGCGGCGTCGATGTCGAGTCCCTTGCTCCATCGGATGGAGCACGGCACTCCTGCACCGACGAGTCGCTCGCGGAAGGCGTTCACGCTCGACTCGCTGGGGCGGTGGAACGGCGGCGGCTCGCCGTTGTAGGGAATCAGGTTGACCTTGGCGTGGATACCGTGCAGCCAGCGCACCAGGCGCGCCGCGTCGTCGGCAGCGTCGTTCATCCCCGCCAGCACCACGTACTCGATGGTGACGTGCTCGCCCCGCCGCAGCGGGTAGGCGCGCAGCGCGCCCATCAGGGTGGCGATCGGGTAGCGCCGGTTGATCGGCATGATACGGCTGCGCATCTCGTCCGTGGTGGCATTGAGAGAGACCGCCAGGCGCGGACGGTGCTCGGCCCGGGCCAGCCGCTCGATGCCGCGCACGTCGCCGACCGTCGAGACGTGGAAACGACGCCACGACATGCCGCCCCCGTCCGGCGAGGTGAGCCGCTCGAAGGCGCCGAGCACCGCGTCCAGGTTCTGCAACGGCTCTCCCATCCCCATCAGCACCACGTTGAAGCGCGGCGGCTCCAGGTCGTTGTCGTCGCACAGCCGGGCGATCTGGCCGAAGATCTCGCCGGCGTCGAGGTCGCGCACCAACCCCATCTCGGCGGTCCGGCAGAACGTGCAGCCGAGCGCACAGCCGACCTGCGACGACACGCACAGCGTCACGCGCTCGCCGGCCGAGTCGGGCATGTAGACCGACTCGATGCGCCGCCCGTCGGGCAGTGACAACAGGTACTTGCGGGTGCCGTCGCGCGCCTCGACGCGTTGCACGACCTCGGGCCAGAGGAGCACGTAGTCGGTGGACAACCGGCCGCGGAGGGTCGCCGGGAGGTCGGTCATCGCCTCCCAGTCCGCGCTGCGACGACCGTACAGCCAGCGGTAGAGCTGACGACCGCGGAACGCCGGTTGGCCGAGATCGATCGCGATACGCTCGAGCTCTTCCCGAGATCGACCCAGCAGGTTCGGGCGCGCCACGACGGACTCCTCGACGGTGGGTCGCCGCCTCCCTCGCGGAGGTCCCGCGACGGCTCCCTCGCGTTCAGTATAGCGTGGCGTGAGCGGCTCGACCCCACCTCTAAATGGCCTGTCCTCAGCAACTTCACCCGTCTGGAACCGGGTGTCGTCGATTCCGCTCCGAGTCGGTCGCCACGCACCCGACGGTCGGCCGACGGGAACTCCATCGCCGCGGCGGCGTAGTATCCGAACGGAGGTCGTGGGGCTCGATCCAGCGGCTCGCCTCCCGTGTGACGAGCCGACAAGCTTCCTGTTTGCAGTCATTTGCGGAGGTGTCTCGGTTGTCCGACGGGGCCCGACTAGCTACCCTACTGGTCGCACCCGAGCTCCTCCGCCGACCGGACCCACCGGCACGCCGGAGTCACTCCAGACAAACCCAGGTGTCGCGCCCGACGGCCGCGGCGACCTTCGAGGGCACGATGCAACGGGAACAGGTCAGCTTGGTCGTCTTGGGGCTCGCGATCGGATTCGTCGGCGGCTTCATCGTCGCGTTCGGGCTGTACGGCCCCGGCCCGGCGACCGAAGTGGCGCACGCCGCGGCGTCGCCCGCGGCTGCCCCCGCGCCGACCCCGACGCCGACGAACGCGGCTCCCCCGACCAACCCGATGGATCAGGTCAAGCGTCAGATCGACGCCTACAAGGGCCGCCTGGAGACCGACCCGACCGACCGGGACGCCCGCCTCGGCCTGGCCGACATGTACATGCAGGCCGCGATGTTCGACCAGGCGGCCGGATTCCTGGAAGAGGGACTGGAGCACACCCCCGACGACCCGGAGATCCTGAGCGGCATCGGCTACTGCTACGCGCGGATGGGCAACTGGCCGACCTCCTTGGAGTACTTCGAGCGCTCGGCCGAAGTGTCGCCCGACATGTGGCAGACGTGGTTCTACATCGCCTCGATCCGCTGGGAGATGGGCGACGCCGATCCGGCCCGTCAGGCCCTGCTGCGCGCCGAGCAGCTCAACCCGACCAGCCCCGAGGTGCAGCAGCTCCGCCAGCAGCTCGCCGCCTCGCCGCAGGGTTGAAGTCGTGGCCCGGCTGGTCCTGTTGGCCCTGCTCGCCGCCGCCTGGTTCGGGTTGCGCCGTGCGCTCGTGCGGCCGCTCGGGGTCGCCTCCGGGCCGGCTTCATGGTGCCGGCTCGGCCGGACCCGGACCCCTCGCCCGGCGCGCCCTGCGCCGCGTGGCGCACGACATCTCGGTGATCGACGCCCTGCTCTCCGAACAGGTCAGCGTCATTCTTCGTCACCCGGACTTCCAGAACCTCGAAGCGGCCTGGCGGGGCCTTGCCTACCTCACCGAAGAGGCCGATCAGGTTGAAGGCGTCAAGATCAAGCTGCTGAGCGTCTCCTGGAGCGATGTTTCCCGCGATATCAGCCGCGCCATGGAATTCGATCAGAGCCAACTGTTCCGGAAAGTCTATACAGAAGAGTTCGGCATGCCGGGCGGCGAGCCAATCGGCCTCTTGGTCGGCGACTACAGAGTCCAGCACCAGCCGAGCTCCGATCATCCAAGCGATGACCTGCCGGTGCTGCGCGGCCTGGCAGAGGTGGCTGCCGCGGCTTTCTCGCCCATCGTCATGAGCGTGAGCCCAGGCCTGTTCGGGATCGAAAGCTTCGATGAATTGGAGCTGCCAACCAACCTGCAATCGATTTTTGGTTCACCGGAGTATACGCGCTGGCGCAGCTTCCGTGAGATCGACGATTCCCGATTCATCGCGCTGACCCTGCCTCAGGTTCTCCTGCGCAGGCCCTACACGGACAACGACGAGCGGGTCGACGGGTTCCGATTCACAGAAACTTTCGGCCACAACAGCGGACCCACGTACCTTTGGGGCAATTCCGCCTTCGCCTTCGCGGCCGTGGTCATTCGCGCGTTCGGCACGAGCAGCTGGCTATCCGATATCCGCGGCGTGGAGGTCGATCGGCTCGCCGGCGGCTTGGTCTTTGGTCTGAACGCCGATTCACATCCGACCGACCGTGAGGGCTTGGTGCCCAAACCGATCACCGACATTCAGATCAGCGACAGCTTGGACAAGGACCTGACCGACTTCGGGCTGCTTTCTCTGAGCGCCTGCAAGGATACCGGTTTCGCCGCCTTCTACAGCAGCCCTTCGATTCAGAAACCAAAAGTCTACGACAAGGCCGTTGCAACCACCAACGCACGCATCTCCGCCACGCTGCAGCATGTCCTCTGCACCTCCCGCTTTGCGCACTACCTCAAGGTCATGGCGCGCGACAAGGTGGGCACCTTTTTGACCGCGGACGACGTGGAGAGGTATCTGAACAAATGGCTGCTCAACTATTGCACGCAGGCGGATAACGCCAGCGCCGAGATCAAGGCGCGCTACCCCCTGCGCGAAGGCAATGTCCAGGTCAAGGAGCGTCCCGGCCGCCCGGGCGACTACCTATGCACCATCCACTTGAAGCCCCATTATCAGTTCGATCAGGTGGTTTCTTCAGTCGAGTTGGTCACCCAGCTAAGCGGGACCAGAGCGTCATAGCAGAGAGGAAGAAGAACATGACCGAAACTGCACGGGATCTCTACAGCGCCGGCCAGCTCGAGGATGCGATCGCCGCGGCCACCGCGGAGGTACGGTCACGCCCAACCGATCAGTCGGCCCGCGGATTCCTCGCGGAGTTGCTGTGCTTGAACGGCGACATCGAACGGGCCGACAAGCAGTTCGATGCGCTCGGCACCCAAGACCAGGAAGCCTTGCCCGCGCTGGTACTGGTCCGACATGTCCTGCGGGCCGAACAGGCCCGGCAACAGTTCTTCAGCGAGGGTCGCGTCCCCGAATTCTTCGATCAACCCGACGCCGTGATGCGGCTCTATCTGGAAGCCTCGATTTCGGTGCGAGACGGTAACGGTGAAGAAGCCAACAAGCAGCTGCAGCAAGCCGAGGAACAGCGCCCGAAGCCGAGCGGAACCTGTGACGGCAAGCCGTTCACGGACTTTCGCGACCTGGACGACCTGACCGCCGGGTTTCTGGAGGTCCTCACCGGGTCCGGAGAGTACTACTGGGTGCCGGCCTCGCGGGTCGAGAGGATCGAGTTCAAGGAGCCCGCCAGGCCTCGCGACCTGCTCTGGCGGCGGGCGCTGATGACGGTGCGCGACGGGCCGGACGGCGAAGTCTACTTGCCGGCGATCTATCCCTTATCCTACGCCCAGACCGATGAATCCTTCCGCTTGGGCCGCTCGACCGACTGGTCGCAAACCGTCGGCGGACCGGTCCGCGGCCTCGGCCTTCGGACCTTCCTGGTCGGCGACGAGGATCACAGCATCATGGACATGACCGAGTTGACCTTTGATCAGCCGGACGCCGCATAGGCTGGCAATGGCGCGCTCCGTCGGCCCCACCCAGCCTCTCGTCGCCTCGGTTCTGGACCGTCTGCTCGACGACGATCCGGACAATGAAAAAGAGGCCGAAAAGTCGAGGAACCAGACCCTGCGAGAGGTGCGCCAGGCGCTGCGCCGCGATCTCGAAAGCCTGCTCAACGCCCGGCGCCGGGTTGTGTCGGTACCGCGCAGCTTGACCGAAACCAACCACTCCCTAACAAGCTATGGGCTGCCCGACCTGACCAACGTGAACGCCCAGTCCGACGACACCCGGGCCGGCCTCTGCCGCATGGTCGAGATCCTGCTCCAGCGTTTCGAGACCCGCTTCAAGACCGCGGATGTCTCAATCCTGGATAACAGCGATCCGCTGGATCGGACCCTTCGTTTCCGCATCCGCGCGTTGATGCACGCCGAGCCCGCACCGGAGCTGATCGTTTTCGACACCCACATCGAGCCGGTGACCAGCACGGTAAACGTCAAGGACAGTGGAGATGGCTGACCAGCTCCTGCCTTACTACGAGCGGGAGCTGGCCTACCTGCGCCGACTTGGCGCCGAGTTTGCCAAGGCCAACCCCAAGATCGCCAGCCGCCTGCGGATCGGTCCCGAGTCCGTCGAGGACCCACATGTCTCCCGGCTGATCGAGGCGGTCGCCTTCTTGAATGCCAGAGTCCGCTTCAAGCTCGACGACGATTTCCCCGAGCTGACCGACGGTCTGTTGAGCGTGCTCTATCCGCACTACTTGGCGCCGCTGCCGTCCATGGCCATCGTCCAGTTCGTGCCGCAGGCCGACCTGACGGATTCCTATGTCGTGCCGCGGCAAACCGAGCTCGAGACCGAGCCAATCGAGGGCGAGCCCTGTCGCTTCCGAACCTGCTACCCGACCACACTGTGGCCCATCCTGGTGCGCGGTGCCCGCCTGGCGGGCCGGCCGATCGATGCGCCCCGCCACCCGGCGTTCGGCAAGACGCTATCGGTCCTGCGCTTGAGCCTGGAGACGGTCAGTCCCGATGCCGGCTTCTCGGCCCTGTCCCCCGACAGCCTGCGCTTCTTCCTGACCGGCCAGGCGCAGGAGATCTATCCGCTCTACCAATTGATCATGAACGATTGCCTCGGGGTTACCGTGGCCGATTCGGCGGGAGATCCGGAGCCGGCCGTTCTGGGACCGGAGGCGATCAAGCCGGTCGGCTTCGAGCTGGACGAGGGCATGCTCGACTATCCGGCACGAGCCTTTCCCGGCTACCGGCTGCTCACCGAGTTCTTCGCCTTTCCCCAGAAGTTCCTGTTCTTCGAGATCACTGGCCTGAAGCCGCGCAGCAGCCGTCAGGCCGCCAGGACCATGGAGATTTTCCTCTACCTGAAGCGGGCGGATCCGGACCTGGAGACTGCCGTCAAACCCGACATGTTCGCCCTCGGCTGCACACCGGTCGTCAACCTCTTCCGGCAGGTCGCCGAGCCGATCCAGGTGACTCACCTCGAGAGCGAATACAGAGTGGTCCCGGACGCCAGGCGGCCGCAGGCCATGGAGATCTATTCGATCGACGATGTCACGGCGGTGCCGCCGGACGGCGAGGAGCGCCGCTTCGATCCTTTCTATTGGATTCGGCACGCTCAGGACCGGGAGGGCAAGACCGCCTTCTGGCAGGCCATGCGCCGATCCGCCGGTTTCAGCGATCCGGCCACCGAGGTGTTTCTCAAGCTGGTGGATCTCGACCATGAGCCGACCAGCCCGACCGGCTGGTCGATGACCGCGGAGACCACCTGCCTCAACCGCGACCTGCCGAACAAGCTACCGTTCGGAGGCGGCCAGCCCAGGCTGGCCTTGAGTGATGGTGATGGTCCGCTCGAGAAGATCTCCTGCTTGACCGCACCGACACAAACCCTGCGCCCAAACTTGCGCAAGGGGACCTTCTGGAGATTGGTCTCTCACCTCAACTTGAACCACTTGACGCTGACCGGAGGCGAGGCCGGCGCCGAGGCCCTGCGCGAGATACTGCGGCTCTACGACTTCCGAGACTCGCCCGAGACCCAGGCCATGATCGACGGCATCAGCCTGCAGGGCGCCAAGGGTGTCGCGCGGCGCTCGCCGGCCGGCGCGGTTTCGGCGATGAGCCGCGGCGTCGAGGTCAGGATCGAGTTCGACGAAAGCAAGTTCACCGGCAGCAACGCTTTTCTCATGGCATCCGTGCTGGAGCGCTTTCTCGCGCTCTACAGTTCAATCAACTCCTTCACGCAATTGGTTGCGAGCTTGAAGGGCAAAGAAGGAATTCTGCGACAATGGCCGCCAAGGGCTGGCGACAAGGCGATACTCTAGCCGAGCAGCTCAGAAGTCATCCGGAGCGCTTCGAGTTCTTTCAGGCGGTTCGGCTGCTGGAGCTGGCCGGCTACAAGAAGGTGTTGCGCCAAGGTGAGCGCGACCGCTTTCCGGTGGGCTACGATCGCTCTCCCGAGAAGGAGTTCCTGCGTTTCCGCGTTGTTCCGTCGCTTCGTTTCGCGGTGACCACCATACGGCGCATCCTCTGGCCCGGCGACCGAGGCAAGTCGCGCGAGGCGCCGGATAGCCCCGATCTGCAGGTCACCTTCATGGGCCTGACCGGTCCGGCCGGGGTGCTGCCGAACCACTACACCGAACTGCTGATCCGACGCGGCCGCGACCGGGACCACGCCCTGCGGCACTTCCTGGATCTCTTTCATCACCGGGCCATCTCGCTCTTCTTCCGGGCTTGGGAAAAATATCGCTTTCCCTTCACCTGGGAGCGCAGCCGCCTCGATCCCGCGGTCGAGGACCGCTTTACGGCGGCCCTCTACGCCCTGGTCGGCCTCGGACAGGAAGGCCTGCGCCGCCGCATGGAAGTGGCGGACGAGGCTCTGGTCCACTACGCCGGTCACTTCGCCCATCAGCCGCGCTCGGCGATCGGCCTGGAGCGCCTGTTGAGCGACTATCTGGGGCTGCCGGTCGAGGTGCAGCAGTTCCAGGGCCGCTGGCTGATGCTGGACAAGAGCGATCAAAGCGCCCTGCCCTCGCCGGAGGAGCCACAAGGACGCTTTACCGAGCTCGGAGTCAACACCGTGATCGGTGCGCGGGTTTGGGATGTCCAAGGCAAGTTCCGCATACGGATCGGCCCGGTGGACTATCAGGCCTTTTGCAGCCTGTCCCCCACTGACGCGGGGCTAAGGCGCTTGGCCCAGATCACGCGCCTCTACGTCGGGCCCGAGTTCGATTTCGACGTCCAGGTCGTGCTGCGGGGCGACGACGTTCCGCGCTGCACGCTGGAGCCCGACAGCGGCTTTCAGCCCCGGCTCGGCTGGAACACCTGGGGCGGGGTCTTTCCCGAGCATCTCAACTCGGACGATGCCATCTACGAAATTCGAGAGATCTGACCATGGCGAACGACCAGCGAGAGTCCGCGGCGGACAGCGACCGAGGCGGGGACGAACAGGAAAACGAACTGTCGCTGACCAGCCTGGACTATCCCTCCGGTTTCTATCACGAACAGGCGCCCGTCCATCTCAACTATATCTGCGCGCTCAACGGCGTATCGGCACCGGATCTCTCGAGCGCCTACAATTACTGCGAGATCGGCTGCGGGACCGGACTGACCACGACGATCCTGGCCGCCGCCAATCCCGAAGGTTCCTTTCTCGGACTGGATCTAAGCGAATCCCATATCGCCTCGGCCCAAGAGCTGGCGGCAAAGGGCCAGGTCTCGAACATCACCTTCCGTGCCGTCGACATCAGCCAGGTCGATGCGAGCGAGTTTCCGGGCTTCGACTACATAACCTTTCACGGGCTCTATTCCTGGGTCCCGCTCAACGTGCGCGCCGCCTTGCTGCGGTTCATCAAGGCAACCCTTAAGCCGGGAGGCCTGATTTATATCAGCTACAATGCGATGCCCGGTTATGGCAGCGTCAGCCCGCTTCGGCGCTTTTTCACCGACCTGGCGCCTCAGCTGGAGGGTCCGCTCCACGAGCGCGCAGGGCAAATCACCAAGCGTCTGCAGGAGCTGGAGCGCAGAGGCGCGCCGTTTTTCGCCGAGAACCCCCAGGCCAAAAAGGTTCTCTCCCACCTGCTCGACTACGGCACCAGCTACGTCGCCCACGAGTACCTCGCAGCCGACTGGGAGGCGCTCTACTTCAAGGACGTCGCCGAGGCCCTACGGGCGGCCGACTTGACCTTTGTCGGCAGCGCAAAGCCCATGGACAACGAACCGGCCTTTTCGCTCTCGCCCAGCTTGGCGGAGTCCGTGGCAGAGGTAGACGACCGGATCGATCGCGAAGCGGTTATCGATTTTATCAACAACCGCTTCTTTCGTGTCGATGTGTTCCAGCGCAGGGGTGATGGCAGCTCCGCCCAGGCCGCGGCGGTGGAGCCCGATCAAGTCCCTTTCGCCATGAACGTCGCACCGGTCGAGTTCCCCAAGGAGGCAGTCCTGGTCTATGAAAAGGTCGAGCTCTCGGGTCCGGTGTTCGACCGAGTTCGCAGCCTCTTGGCGGACCGGAACTTGACCCTCGCCGAATTGATCGAAGACCCCGAGCTCGCAGTCCATCCCGCGGCCGAGGTTACGCGGATGATCAAGCTGATGACCTGCGACGGCTTCCTCGGCCCCTGTACGCGACAGGCGCCGGACTTGCCCGATGAGCCGGCCGAAGGCATCCGCGTGGTTCCGCCGATCAATCAGGCACTGCTCGAATCGGACGACCTCTCGCGCCAAGGCCTGGTACTGGCATCACCGGTCAACGGCAACGGCGTGGTGATCAACCGCTTCGAAGCGATCCTGCTGCGCGGCCTACAGATGGACGATCCGGTTCAATGGATCTTCGATGAGCTGGTGCGCCGGGACATCCACATCAAGCCGACGAAATCCGATCAGATCCTGCAGTCGCAAGACGAAGAGCGCAATGCGATCCGCGTCGTGATCGGTCAGTTTCTGGAACACAAACTGCCGAAGCTTGCCGCCCTCGGCATCGTCGAGCCGGCTTGACCGGGCAACCGTCATGGAACCGGCACAACATCGCGACTCCGGCGGATCGGCTTACACCTGGTCCTTCAGCTGCTCGACCAGATCGTCCGGTTTGACCTCTGCGCTCGCTGCATCCGGGCCCGGTAACTCCGGCGGTTCCTTCGGTAGCCCGTCCGGGAGATCCGACAAGCCGCCCCTCTGGACATCGGCCTTGGGCCAGCCCGCGTCGTCGGGCGCAATCGTGGTAAGGTCCCCGGTCTCCAGTCCTTCGATCTGGGTTTGCTTGGGCGCCCTGGAGGGCACCTCCGGAGGAGCGCCCGGCAGCTCGACCTTGGGTGCTTCGGGTGCCTTGGCCGCCGGCATCTCCGCGCCGGGCAACTCCGGCTTTTCCGGCAAGCCAACCTCCGGAAGATCGTCTGGCAACTCCTCCGGGAGACCTTCCGGCAAGCCCTCGGTCACCTCCGCCTTTGGCCAGCCCGCGTCGTCGGGCGCGATCTTGGTCGACAGGCCGGTCTCGGGATTGCTCAGCTGCACCGGCTTCACGCCGGGTGCTTCCGGCGGTGCCGGCAGGTCCGGAACCGGCGCTTTCAACCCCTCGGCCGCAGCGGGCGCAGCCGCGGCTTCGCCAGGGGCCTGCGACAGAGCCTCGGCCAACAGATCCGGCGCGCCCTTGCCGGGATCTTCGCCGCCCGGCAGGCCAGGCGCCACCTCGGCTTTCGGCCAGCCGGCCGGATCGGGCTTGACCGCAGTCGCCTGTCCGGTTTCAGGATTGAGAAAAGCCGCGAGAGGCTCGGCCAAGGCTTCGGCACCCTTCGCCACCTCGGCCGGATCACCGGCCGCCTTGGTCGGGTCGATACCCTTTTTCAGCAAATCCAGTACCATCACTTCACCTCCGCGGCGGTTCCGCATAGACTACTGGGGTCGGCCAAGTTCCGCTCATGTTTGGCTGGCGGAGTGTTATACTACGAATGTGGCGGTCGGTTACAGACAATCGGATGTCCCGGCGCAGCCGGGCCGAAACTCCGATGAATGAACGAAGGGCCCGTCGCGCGGTGAGCTGGGCGGGCATCGAATAAGAGCAACGAAAAGGCGGGGAACACGATGGCCGACTTCAATCTCAAGGCCCTCATTCAAAAACTCAACGACAGCTGTCGGCGATCCTTGGAGGGCGCAGCGGGCCTGACCCTTTCGCGCACCCACTACAACGTGGAGATCGAGCACTGGCTGCTCAAGCTGATGGAGGACACCGACAACGATATCGGGCACATCCTCCGTCACTTCGAGGTCGACCGCTCGCGTCTCGAAGCCGACCTGACCCGGACCCTGGACCGGCTCAAAACCGGCAACTCCCGACCACCGGCCCTATCGCCCAACGTGGTTCAAATGGCCCGCGATGCCTGGCTGATCGCCTCGGTCGACTACGGCGCCCATGCCGTGCGTTCGGGTCATATCCTGACCGCCCTGCTGTGCGACGAAAGCCTGGCGCGGCTGGCCCACGACGCCTCGACCCATTTCGCGGCCATCAAGGGCCAGACCCTGCGCGACAGCCTGCCCTCGATCACCGCCCGCTCCGACGAAGAAGGCAGTGCCGGTCCCACGGCCGCAATCCCCAGCGCCGAAGGCGGCCCGGCGGTCAAGCCGGGCGGGCCCAGCAAGACTCCGGCCCTAGACCAGTTCACCATCGATCTGACCGGGCGCGCCCAGGCCGGCGAGATCGATCCGGTACTGGGACGCGATGCCGAGATTCGCCAGGTGATCGATATCCTCACCCGACGGCGCCAGAACAACCCGATCCTGACCGGCGAGGCCGGCGTCGGGAAGACCGCGGCGGTCGAGGGCTTCGCCCTGCGGATCGCCGCCGGCGACGTCCCGCCGCCACTGGAAAACGTCGCCTTGCGGGTGCTCGATCTCGGCCTCCTGCAAGCCGGCGCCGGCGTGAAAGGCGAATTCGAGAACCGCCTGAAGGAGGTCATCAAGGAGGTCAAGTCCTCGGCCCAGCCGATCATCCTGTTCATCGACGAAGCCCACACCATGATCGGTGCCGGCGGACAGGCCGGCCAAGGCGACGCCGCCAACCTGCTGAAGCCCGCACTAGCGCGCGGCGAGCTGCGCACCATCGCGGCCACGACCTGGGCGGAATACAAGAAATACTTCGAGTCCGACGCCGCCCTAGCGCGACGCTTCCAAGTGGTCAAGGTGGAGGAGCCCAGCGAGCCGGTGGCCATCGATATGATGCGCGGCCTGACCGGAACCTTGGAGGCACATCACAATACGCGCATTCTGGACGAGGCGGTCGCCGCCTCGGTCAAGCTGTCGCACCGTTACATCATGGGCCGGCAGCTGCCGGACAAGTCGGTCAGCCTGCTCGACACCGCCTGCGCCCGGGTCGCCTTGAGCCAGAGCGCGACACCGCCGGCGGTCGAGGATGCTGGCCGGCGGGTCGAGCAGATCAACACCACCATCGGAATCCTCGAGCGCGAGCAAGAGACCGGTACCGATCAAAGTGAGCGCCTGGCCGAGCTGCGTGACGAGCTGGCCGAGACCGAGACCGAGCGGGATGCACTGAAAGAGCGCTGGCAGGACGAGCTCAATCTGGTGAACGAGATCCGCGTCATCCACGATCGCTTGACCGGAAAGGCCGAGGAGGAAAAAAATATCAGATAGTAATTCAGTAAACACAAACCAAAGGGAAAATTCAGTTTATCTTTGTCTCCCGTACGTTAAAGGGGTTTCAGACCACATTTCCAAAAATCTAAGGAAAAATAATATTTTCACTTACTATAGACCCAGAAAAACTATCAGTTCCCAAATCTACCAAGGTGAAAACCCTATCCCGATAGGTGAAAACTCCGGTGTCTACAGAATGCCTTTCTCTTGTGGTCTTTGGTACTACGGAAGGACTGATCAATGACTTACGCATAGATTAAATCAGAACTATATCTCAATTAATAAAACTATTAAAAAGCGGAAAAACCAGAAAATTTTGACTCTGCCCTCTCAGAACACATATTTAATAATCCAGACCATACTGTTTTATTTAACCAAGCTAGCCTAATTTTGCATGACAAAGGTATTGTCCAGCACTACAGAGAAGCTGTTGAAATTTATAAATACCAACATTTAGGTCTATCTCTGAACAGAGATTCAGGTGATTTAAGAATAAACCAGTCGTATTTCGGTTTTCTCAAAAGATAAGCCGATACTTTAGTAATCCCTGAAATAAACAAACCCCTTCCCCAATCACATAATCAAATACACCATCGACCCCTTAGGTCTCAAAGGGTATCAGCGAGAAATGCAATGGTTAAAATCAGAAATCAGGGGACCTAGTTCTCCAATTTATTCAATTCCTTTTTCGTTTATTTGAGGGAACGAATTTTTCTTTTATTTCTCAGTTGTTCGGTATTATCCATCGATGGCAGTTCATATTCTTTTGGATTTTGTGCAAATCGCGGATATTTGCGAATACCTCACTTTATGGTTTGTTAGGTATTTGAAATTAATTCTTTTAATTTTCGCTCTTTTATTGAATTCTGTTTAATTTTTTGGCGTTTTTTTCTCATTGGTTTTGTTGTACTTCCCGCGCTTGTTCTTTGGTTTTGTTTTTTCCTTGATCATATTATTTTGTTCGCGTGAAGAAGAGAGATGGTTGTTCTCTCGAAATATTCGCTTTCTGTGTTTTCTTCAGTATTTTCATTTGGCCTTTAAAAACCCCATTTTGATCGTTTTCTTTCTTTATGATAAACATAGTATGTCGCGTTTCACAACCGTTGTCATACAAATTTTATATGTTAACCCGAAATGTCACAAACAGAGTCAAACTAAAACCTGAAACATACAGCTATCTGCGAAAATTAAAATAAACAGTTTCTTAAGTTCAAATTAAAGAAAAAACCTTCAAAAGCGACAACGAATAAATAGAATAATTAACTAAAACAAATGAATATATACAATTATTCAGGAGTGAATGTAGTATTGAAAAACTTGACAAAGGAGGGAACGAAACTGTTTGCATAATGTATATGTGGTGCTGTTACCGGCTGAATGTAAGCTAAAACAAATAGCATCAAACAGCTTAAGAAGGTGTAGCTTTCTTTCGAAGTTAACTTTTCAAAAGTGTAGCTTTCCTTTGAAGTTTAAGAAAGTTAAGTGGGAATTAATAGGTTGTCAATGCTTTAGTGTCGACTGACGAAAAGTGTTGTAAAACCCATCTAATTAGCTTTGATTATCTGTTTTCCCGGATCAGAGTGGCAAAATGACTGAAATGCTATTCTGCCCTTGTAACTTTATAATCTTAAAACAACAAAAGAAAAATTCTAGAATATCGGGGTTGTAGGTTGAACAGTCCAAAGATATGTTCAAGGAGTAAAATTTTTTTCGTTTCATGGGGCGCTTTAAAATCAGTATCAGATTGGAAAATATTTCTTGGTAGACACTTGGTGTGTTTTGAAACTCAATAAATCTCTAATGATTGATTCTTTGTTTTTAACTTCAGTCTAAAGCGGCAGATGACAATAAATATAGCCTAAAAATGCTTATAATAACCACAGGAAGCTAATATTATGGTCATTTCTCCACTTACGGTAATTCAAATACTTATAATTATGTATTACCCGTTGTCTAAATAATTAATCACAATTGAATTCTAGAATACATCCTTAGTGAAAAGTATGACTGTCTCGATAAATCTAGCTTGTTTTGTTCCTTCCCGTAAGGCTTTTTATTTTAAGGATATAATCCAAGAGAAGCTTCCTCGGCTATGGGATCATTTATCTAGTCAAGGAGCCGAAGGGGCTCCTCTCGCACTTGGGTGGCTACTTTGTGCCTTTGCTGACTGCCTTCCTCCTTCTACGTACCTCCGAGTGTGGGATTCATTCCTTCTCGAAGGACATAAGGTAAGCTGAAAATGTATTTAAGTTTTTGGCATTAAAGGGGAGCAAGTGCAAATGGAAAATAACTTTTGAAACATAAGCTTTCAAAGATACCGGACTGAAGTATTATCGCTTTTTAAGACCACTTGATGATAAAACTAGTTAAATTAAAATGGATTTTGAGTTGGAAAGCCTTTTAAAACTTTTTATAATATTCTAAAACGGAGTAATAATGAAATTATCGACTGTCGGTAAGAAAGAAAACCGGAATTAACTGCGGAAGTAACTGCTTAAATATTATGGCCAATGCATGAGCTAAAGCTTAGTTGATGAATACAGTGTCAAATATTGGGTTATGAGTATGTTGTGCTATTCAAAAATATAAACTTAAACCTTGTTCTATTCAATACTGTGTCCTCCCTTTACACTAATAAGATGGTTCTGAAATCAGCTAAAATAAAATGAAAGGGAGTTTTTATGTGGGCAAGAAAGTTCGAGTGTCACTAGTGCCATGTTTAGCACACCCATATGGCAGATCATGTCTTTGATGAGCAACACTTCGGTTTCAATTTTTATTAATTTTTTTCACATTTTGAAATTGCGTTTACTTCTGGTTAATAATTAATTTCATGCTATTTCTTTCTATAAATACCACTGATTCCTAAACTTACGCAATAGATCCTTCGGTGACGGCAGTAAAGACAAGGATTCGAAACAAATTCGTCCTAGATTTTCTAATTATTTAATTTTAATTTTTGCATGCTTTCATTGCAAGCCCACCAAGCTATGTGGTTTTTTCATTCCATTGATTCTGGCAGGCTTTTAGTAGACTAAACTGCATAAAGTGTCTTTACAGATTTTGCGCTGAAGTATCATACATTGGTAATTTCAGTTAGTATCCCTGGTCCTTGACAAGAAGTTGCCTATCTAGCACAAAAGCGCCAAATATATAACTGCTTCTTCGGTAGAGTTATTAAGTTTGTCCCTTCTCCAGTAAAATATACTTTTAGCCTACACATAATCTCTTTCTCAAAAGTTTCTTTACAAAATCTGCATATAGCCCTGTTCATATAAAGGAAATATATATTGATTTTCAGTTTTGATCTCACTATTTGCTTCCATTCGGGAAAACGTCTTTTTTTTGTATTTAAAACAAATTCACCACCCCTCTGTTTGTTACCCACGATTTCTCAGTTTGTGTTAATATATTCTGTCGCAGAGTAACAAACAAAAGTCCCGCTTTTTTGTGTTCAAAGACGCTGAAATAATGATAATATCCTGATATGTTGTTTTAATATTGACTTGAAATCAGCTGTAAAAGTTTTGATGGCATAGAAAGGTGTATAATCCTTCATACAACTATATCATTATGATAGATTAGAATCTCCATGTTCAAATCCGTATGTAAGAAGGTTTTGTTTTAGTTTTATTGATTTACAATATGGATTAACAAAATATTGTAATTTGATTTTTATCAAAAGTCAAGAAATAGTCTAGTTCCAAGACACCACAGCTTTGGTGTGTACTCGTCAGGCACCCATGATAAGTACGAATCAGTTTTAAATATGCCTGTTAGCTATAGAGCCTGTCATTGTCGTTAATGTTTATTAGGTAACCTGAAAAAGTGGAATTTTTTATAATTTTAATGTTTTTAAAGCTTAAAATGTTGCACAGAGTTGCACAACCTATCTTTTCCTTTTTTTGGTGACCTAATCACCTAAAAAAACGAAATTTATCGTCAAAATCAGGTGTCATTCGGGTTTTTGATTTCATTTTTAACTCAGGTTCTACTTCGTTATGCTCTCGCTCTATTTAAGTACTGTGAAGAAGAGGTATTGAAATGTGAAGATGCTGGATCAAGCCTTGAATGCTTACAACGCACTGCCAATACTGTTCTTGATGCAGATCAGTTAGCCCAGGTAAATAATAAGAGGTATCTATTTTTACTCGCTTTTCTTTTAATTTCGTTTCTCACAAGCTCCACGCATTTTATAATTGACATTGCTCTTACTTTTTCCTGCTTCAATGCTCCCTGGTTTTCCCTATAAGCTTTTATATTTTCGTATAATTCCAGACTCGTCATTTTACCAAAATCTAGGGGGAGAGTGGGAGGGGATGGGTGCAACATTTTTCTGCCCCACAGGCCCTTCATTTTATGGAAAAGTGTCGTCAGGAATAGAAACATGGTCGTTGAACCTTAATCCCCCCGATATAATTTTTCAACTCATGAAAAAGTAAAGAATGCATATAAAAAATTGCAATGGTTTAGTACAGTTTTAATGGTACCCCTCCCCCTCCTGAAAAAAATCCTGGATACGCCCTTGGGTTGGAATTCCAGTTATATCTGTGTTTAGTGACAGCGTAGTTCTCCACTCACAGATAAAATACAAATGTTTTCAATTACCGTGAAAGTGTATTTCTGCAAACTACAGAAAAAATAGATAAGTGGATAAGTAGACAAAGAAGCTAAACAAGGGGATAATGTCTTTTTTTCTAATTTTGTAAAATGATCGACTATCTTATCCTTGTTGAGGCAGCGCCTCCTCTTTCTTATAGGCTATTAAAAGTAGATTGCTAACCCTTTCATCACCACAGGTCGTGCGTAAATATTTTTTTTTACGTGTTTCATTGTGTTGAACAAATTGTCGTTAGTCACAGAAGTCGCTAGAAGAATAATAGCAATGTCACTAATTTTATTAAGTTCGGTAAATACCCTCAGCAGCCTGGAAAGCTCGAACCAAACTTGAAAATATTGGATGGACGAATCTGCATTGATTGAAAAAGTGACATAGATGGCTTAGCTTGCGAGGAAAGGGCTAGATTGTCTATGTCAGACGTTGGGTAGAAACTACTCAAATTTTGTAATTTTCCGTCTAAAAGAAAGTCTTGTGATTCTGGGATCAGTGCGGACAAACTTTCATAGAGACTGGTGTTTTCTTTGAAGCACATGCAAGTTTTACCCATTAAGAAGAGAGAAAATTAACTTTATCACTCCGCTGTTCAGAACTACTGTCAAACGTCATTCTCCTTGTGAAGGAGATAACACAGTAATCCATTGGGCTTTAAGAAGACATGTCTCACCTCGGTCGCTAAGAAGGGTTTTCTTCGGGTGGCACTTCCATTGAAGATGCTATTCGTTGGTGAATAGCAAAATGGTCGTAACTAGCACCCCTAGTCGAAATTGAGATACGAACGGTATGCAACCTTATTTTTCGAGCTTTCGATTTATCTAGTTCGTTTTGTTGCACGATGCCTTTCAGCTGAATAAATTAACAATGCGACATTATAGCTAAACTTTGGAGGCTATGTTTAAACCAAGGTAGGATATTTTTTCCACAGAAGTGGTTAAGGTTCTTGTAGTCCCAAATCTGTTGAATCGTAAGCCTATTATTGCTATTGAAAACATCAGAGACGTGTAGTCAGTCTACATGTTTATGTCTCCTCTAAATGCGACTATTCAGGTGCGTTTTTGCTAGTATCGGTCAAGAAAACGACTGCCAAACCCATTGCAGCACAGACAGCTTGCTCCCTGAAAAAGCTGAGGACAGGGAGAGGCAATTAGTAAAGGCCTAATCAGTTGCCTTCCTTTGTTGTTTTAACCGTGTAATTGAAATTTCTGAAGCGGATCTATAACCATTTTGAATAAAAATCAGTTTAAATGGATAAAGTAGTACAAAAAGGTAGAAAATTCGCATTTGAGTCCCAAAATAAACCTTGGCTACTCCCAAAAAAATCTAGGTGACAAATTGTCGTAACACAGGGCAAAAGAACAGAAGGGCTGTCGTGAATTTTGTCGTATCTGTCATAGCAGCAAAGAGGATGATCGAAAATGTCGTATCTGTTTTTTCATTTGACTTTTTGGATTTTATCTAACAGAAGCAAAATTCTACCAACAAGCATCCCAGACTAGCGGGTTTTTACTGGCCTTAGCAGTTAAGGCCCTTAATCTGAGCTGCAATTCCACAATCGGTTCGCTGCCGAGGAAGAACATCAAACACTTGAGTAATTGGTTTAACTCGTAGTTTTATTTTGCAAACTCATACCAGTAGTTCTATCTAGTGTCTACCATGTCTCTCTAACTCGAGAGCCTCTAGTCCAACTTCTTTTTGAGCTCTTGTAGACAATTCATGGTATGTAGGACATAAGGTTAAAAACACGTAAAGTGACTACACCAAGCAACAAAATTCAAAAATTTGTTGGTTTCTGTTGACTGACTAGATCAAGACCAAATCCAGCCTATGTACGTGGCAATGGATGTAGACTGTTGCTGGTGCATGCAGCTGCCTGACTTTGGCTTATACTCTATTGAATACACCACACATCACCGAAACTCCATCATAACCCTGTATCAACTTATCGACCACAATTCCATTTGATCTGAAGAGCCAGCTCACTGATGGCTTCGGTTAATGAGTTGATATCTAGGTTTTCCATATGGTGGACTTCAAGTGGTTTTTCCCACTCCAAGCCACCGATCGTGGTTGTGCGCATGATAAAACTTAACTGGTCTTTTTCGATACATCTTTGTACTCATCAATAAAAAGTGACTAAAAAAAGCCATTGGCTGAATGACAGACTTTCAGATTGAAAAAGCAATGCTTTCAATGACCTGATTTTGGAATTTCTGGAAATCGCGATGGCCAAACTCTTTCAAAGCTGAGGATCCATCAACTCAAATACCTTATCGAAATTTCTGTTCTGGTCTCAGTTAGGCCTTTCGTCATCACCACGGAATGTTAAGCCCTGCTTCGCTAGAAACTTGGTTGCCAGTATTAATAATCAGACATGTTTTATATTTTCTGTGATCTCTGCCTTTCTCTGGCTCAAGCATTTATTAGTGATCGAAAGAATGGACCCGGGTGTCACTTTGTTGAAGTTGTGCCTTGGTGCTATACTGTCTTTGTCGCGTGTACCATCCCCTTGTTGTATAAATATATTTTTTGCGTCTTTTATTTTCCTTAGTCAACTATGAACGAAAGGAATTTGCCTGCAGTTTCCTTTTAGCTGGATCCTCACCCTCACTAAAGTGGCGACAACTAAACCAAAATACTGTGTTTGCTTAGACGGGATATTCAGGCCAGGAAAACTGCAAAGCCAGTGTTAAAGTGACGAGACAAAGTTCGGGGTATTTGTTTAGCTTTTATTGGTAGGGCTCTCAACCGGGGAACGTGAGAGATTTAAATAAAATATATATATAGTAAAAAAAAAAAGCTGGTTGAGCTTCTAGTGTAGGAACTAAGCAAAAATCTGGACTTTTGAAGTGTGCCGGGTTAGTAGAACCTGGCTGCTTCAGAATTACATGTTGTGTTTATTTGAACCAAATAGGCACTTGCAAACGTAAGTTTTATCTGTGGCTCAACGGCAGGTGCTCTAAATCGTCTTATTCGGCAGACACTTCAGCTGAAGGCTGGATGTTTCATACAAAAATCCTCTGAAATCGGTAGTTCTAGGGGTACCAAGGTATTTTATGTCATTCCATTCGCCCACCCACCCACTCGTCTGGAACTATACCTTGTTGGACTGTAGATTGAAAATTGTGAAAGAAATCTTGATAGAATACATTTTTTGAGTTTAGAACCTATGTTTGGGTCTTTTATCCTCTCGGTTGCGTTTCCCCAGTTTCGATATTTTGTAATTATAATGTTAGTCTTTCTGGCCAATTAGTTTGTTTATTTCCTCTCGAAAGCTAAGATTTTAATAAACAAAAACAAACAAAAAATCTCCCACATGCTTGAGTGTAATCACTTTTTGCGGTTGAGGAAGAAGATAGTATAGTATATCATTAAACCTTTGTAATTCGAAGTTGATGAACTTTCAGCGATTAATCAGTTTAATTTTAACCACGCGAAGACTGTCGTTCCTTCAAAACAATTTGACTGAAAATCACGAGGATTGGTCTAAAAATTGTTAATGCCTATAATGCTGCCATTGTAGCAGTCTCAAATTTAGTTGTTATTATGAAATCATTTTTTTTCTTGTGTTTATCTATTTATCACATTTTCTAGATTGCTTTCTGTGAATTGAATCCTTTTTCACAAAAGATGGTCAACAGTAAAAGGGAAAAACATCTGAAGGCGCTAAAGGTAATTGTAAATTTCATTTTTTTTAATGCTAGTTAAATCATAGATCAATCAATCGTGGCTAACATTACTTTTGAACCGCCTTCAGCACCGAGGAGAACTCTTTTCCTCACACGCTTTAGACATATGTGTTAATCATGCGGGCAAGGTATGGTCATTTTTGTAGAAAGAAAAACCAGATGTTTTTCCGATGTCCTTAAAGAAATAGGGGTTCTTTTAAATTAACTAAAAAGTATCGATTAATTAAAGTTCTGTGAATAATTCAAAAGCTATTAGATTTACCTAAAATCTAGAATCGATACATATCACATTAGTAACAAGCTTTATTATTCCTGTCATTTTTTACGTTCAAAATGATTGAGGAGACATACTAAGACAAGCAAAAAATTGTTCATGATTCTATTGTTGGAGTTATGCGAAAAACTTCTGTTGCAGTAGGATAACTCTCCTCGGGGCTGGGTAATAGCATCTATCAGAAATTGAGCAACTATAGTAAAATCCAGTCACCCATACTGCTTTAAACCTTGCATTGTCCCCATTCTCCCGGAAAAAATAGGCAATAGCATTGCATTATGCTAAGTCCTGTGGTTTTTAATAATGCTATTCGTTCGGTTAATCACCGTTTACTGCCATATTCAATTGAGCCATATGTAGATCCAAGTCATTTTTCATATGCGGATGATATTCTTCTTCTGTCTGATGACCTCCAAGGGTTACAGAAAGCTGTAGACAGTGTTTGCGCTGCTTTAAACGGAATCGGACTTTCAGTTGCCACTTCTTAAACAGAACTTCTTGTTTTTGGTTCGGGTTCCCAACAATCCCCAAATGCGGCTATTCAAGTTGGTACTACTACTGTATTTGCATCTTTTTCACTTAAGTATCTTGGTCTCCCATTTGGGAGCTCGATTAAATCTACTAAAACACTCATTATAATCTCGCTGAAGGATAAACTGAGAAAATCATATGGGCATGCTTGCTAGGGTAAAAGGCCAATTTGATAAACGAACACTGGGTCGGCTATACAATTCATTTTTTGCACCGCATGTATTTTTCCTGATACCAGTGTGGCGATTATTTTCTCAAAGTGAGCGTAAACAGATCCGTTCAGCATTTTTTCGGTTTTGCAAATATTTTCTATGTATACCCATTTGGATACGAAACAGTTACATTTCTAGGCGCTATGGAGTGTTTGAAATATGTGAAAAAATGGATGTACTCGCCACCAAATTCCGAGAGCGTTGCGACAGAATTGTTGATTTTCCTCTTGCGTGCATTCTGAACTAAATATATATATCACTAGCGTTCGACCTATAGTTGATGTTTTTTTTTCTTTTTGTGTTGTTACGTGAACGTTTTTTGCTTTTCTTTTTTCTCTCTTTATTAACTCCTCTATGATGCCTTTTTTGTAAAGAGGGTGTCAATAAATTATTATTATTATGCACTCTGACTCCCTCGGCTACTGTCCATTCGTGGTTGCAGTCATCTAATACTGGTGCAAATTTTTGTTGTAATTTTCTTAGGGAAGAAAAAACCAGGAACCCAGCGGGGGGGGGGGAGGGGAGGGGGGGTGGGGGGGGGGGGCGAAGTAGGTTGGATATAAATTTTTTCTTTCACATTCCACTACGGTGCCTTTGGTCATTGTGTAGAAAGGGGTGTTTCTTGTTGATGTACATATCTTGCTGTGAATATGACTGAATGATTCAGAAGAATAGAGAAAGGAAGCTCAACAGTTCGTCTTGTTATCATTGAAACCGTTTATCAGCCATCCTAATGTAAACAGAAAAGCGTTCTTGAAATATGTTTTCCGTTTATGCAACCTTCAAATACCTTTTAATAAATCCTTTAAGCCCCCAAATCCTTCACTTGCCCTTTTTTACCTGACCTTTCATCACTTTGATCTCATGGATGGCAAAGCCTCCTTTTGATAGTAATGGGCACGTATGAACATTGAGTTAAATACCGACACAGCTCACATATGCACCTGAAATCCGACAACTGCTCTCCTGGTTCCCATCAAAGCCTGATTACTTAGGCCTGTCAATAAAGCTGCTGAAGTTTAACATTGACGGATTCTTTAAATCTTGGACTTGACCTTGGTGCCCTTTAGTAGAGGGCTTAGACGACGATTTCGTCGAGGATGATCTCCTTCCTATCCCTACTAGCAACAATCAATCTAGAAATGCCATTTTCTATTAAGCGCATATTTCTGAAGATTTTCAAGGGCTTACACAAAAACTTAATTACGCTAATAGAAAAGATGAAGCTGGCAAAAAACATTAGACTGCTGATGCTGAAATTTAGCAATGACTCTTTAGTGCGTCAGTCGAAGAGTCCGGCCTTGCGTGTGAGATTCGATCCATCAAATCGACAGCAAATTCCTACATAGCAACCATGCCTGAACTATTTTAGGTGTTTGGATTAATATATTCATAACACTTGTGCTATCGACGAAGGACTTTGGGACCAAGAATATGACTCAACGAAGGAACAAAACAACCACTCCATCTTCAACAACTCTTCGCAATAATATTCTCCTTTTTTTAGTAGACGTAGTTCCATACAAGGCTAACAAAAGCCACTAAGTCCATGGACCAGAAGAGAGGTAAAAAATGTCAAAAGTAAGCAGAAAGAGAGAGAGATAGAGGAACAACTAACCAGAAAGAAATGAATTCACATTTGATTTAAAAGCATCTAAGTTGTAGGAAGTTCCACAGCTTAGCAGTTCGCGGAAAAAAACTAATCCCATAGAAAGACTTCTTATCACAAGAGTCAACAACAGCATAAGGATGAAGATGTTTGGAAAACAGGATGATCCGAGATGAAACAAACCGGGCTGAAACCAGTGATAATAGAAATGAAGACATTGGAGTTAAGTAACATAAAATGGCCTAAAATACAATAGTAAAAACAAAGTTATACGAATAATTGCGTTTACATAAATAATTACACACACTATTTGGTACCATTTCATGTCCTAGGTCATCTAGATTATCATTCGATTGACTTCTTCTTGATACCAAATGCCTCTAGTCTCTAGCCGTCGCGTAAAGACCAGCCTTATATTCTAGTGCTTCACCCATAGTCATATGAACTCTGACGTCACAAATCGTAGGGTGCGTAATCAACGCACGACACTGCAGTGGCAAGTGCAATTTGGTGTAATAGATAGCGATAGTTCAGAAATATTCAGAAGTAGCAACATAAAGACAATTACGGTATTTATCGATACAACAAACCAAGTCGTAAATAGCAAAGGAAGAAGAGAAACAAGAAAACGAGGCAGATGCCTCCCTTGTTGTTGTCTCTATAAAGATGGTCATTTACATTACTACGATGTAACATTGTGTATTTAATGTAAAGGACGACTTGTATTTAGTATATAAATGTATAGAGGAAAATAAAACTCTAAAGGTCCAAAGATCCTTTTGGGTGGAGGATTACAAGAAGCCGCTTAGCAGAAGGCGATAGAAGAAATAAATATGGACGCAGAAGCAAAACGGCATATGGGATGATAAGAAACGAGCTTTCAGAGATAACACAAGGATGTGTACAAAAACATAAGCAGCTGTTTATAGCTCTTTAATGGGCACTAATGGAAAACTCTAGGAATAGGAAATGAAGGGGTAACGGTTTCTGTCCTTAGTACAAAGTACAAGTACAAGAGAAAAAAATTGATTACATGTTGACTTAAAATCGTCCTTTTTCAAAATTAATTGTTCAACCAATAGTAATGAGCATGTACTTTGTAAAAAATGAGAATTGGGCAACACAAGCAAGGAATAGAAAATATCACCGACGGAGGGAAGGGCACTCCCGAAAGTCAGTGGTTTAATCCATGGCCTACTACACAAAAATTATCTGGGCTGAGACATTATGGACATTGATGTATAAAGTACATTGTCACATGACTTTCGTTTAAGTAAATCCTTACAGGCGTTGTGAACTGCTATACATCCACTTTCCAAACATAGCAAATTTAAATAAAACATTTTGGTTGACTTCCCAGTCAATAGTAAGTAGAGAAAGTTACAACAAAAAGCGTGGATAACATTTAATCTCTCAGAGATCTTTCCACAGGTTGTGTATTGACAAAAATTAATAATGAAGTAGTTCATGTTCTAACAAACTGTCGTCCCTTGCACTAATAAAACATTTAACAATTAATTTGAACAGTTTCATACACTAGCGCATTTTTTGTGATTGCATATAATTTTGAGAAACGTTATAAAATTATTTTGAAAGCGGTTTTGAGTGACTCTACGACTGAAAACCAAATGAGCACTAAACAGTAAAAGACTTCTTCATGTCTACCCCGCGAATGCATCAAACATCACACTTTAAAATCACAGTTTTGAGAATAATCAGCACATTATGATTATTATTATTCTGACTTCTTAATTTTTCTAGAATCAATATCAAATACTTAGAGCAGCATATTTTCCAAACATGAATACGTTAAACTTAAAGTAATACACAGTATGATTTACAATAAAGAAATCCATTGTGAAATGAATGTAAATGAAAGTTAAGTCTATCTAACACGCAAGTCTTGAGGAGAAGGAGAGCAATAACTTCTTAGCGTACAGACGTGAAATAGAATGCGAAGATGAAAGAAGGTTCCTTTATAAAGGGCAAAGTAAAAGTCCACTGAGTTCAAGTCAGGATTCCAGTCAGAAGAAGGAGCAAAGAAGGAAACTGAATAAAAAGAGAAATGCAACCTTTAAAGAGCTGAAGAAAGGACTACGGAAAATACAGCAACAAAAAACTAGACGCAGAACTGCTAGACATAGAAAAATACAAGTATGACTAAAACAAATTTTACAAAGCAATTGGAAAAATTCAGTGGGGCAAGCAACGGAAACCTGTAACTATTTTTGACTCTGATTTGAACCGCATTACATCCGCCGACGACAAAGTTGTCGTTGTCACAAAAATACTTTACTAACCTTTTCAGTTCTGAAGACAAGTCAGAAAATGCTCCACCAGTGAGATTGGAACCAGAATACAATCCAGAAGAAATCGAAATTGCTGCCAAAAGACTCAAACACAACAAAACTATTGATCGAGATGAATTCAATGCAGAGTTTATTAAGTATGGCTGTAGAGAGCTATATGAGCTGATGACATCTCTGCTCAATGCTACGAGTGAAACAGGTGTCCTGACATGGGAACAGTGACTTACATGGGGAGCATCCTGACCCCTCTTGCAAAGGCTTCAAAGAAGGATGAACAAGTAAATGTGAGACCCATCATACTCCTTTGAGTGATAAAAAAGATCATTACCATAACACTAATTGATCGATGTTGGGAGCAGATGAAGAGTCACATCTTCCTAAGCCAAGCTGCATATCAGAAAGGCAGATCCACCATTGAGCAAGTATTTACCATCAAAGTGCTTGCAGAAAAGGCCATGACATTGGAAAACTACGACATCTTTCTTCTTCTCTTGGATATGTCCAAAGCCTTCGACACAGTTAACCACTCCAAGTTGATGCAGATTCTCAAGAATATCTTCAAATCAATCTAGCTCCAAATGATGTACTTTCTGATAAATCATGTCATTGTCAATGTGAAAATAGGAGACAATGTGGCGCTGATATACTTACTGCGATTGGAATATGCCAAGGTGACTGTTTATCAGCCTTGTCATTCATACTATAACTTGGATATGTCATCATCCCAAAAGACCGACATCCTGAAGATGTCCATCAGACTCTGTGGTCAGCATTAGACTGGATTATAGAAAGAGACGCACCTCAGAATCAAATTGACTCGATATTTGAAGATGACATCATTTTCATCCGTTCAGAAGAAGCCAAGAAAAACCAAGTGGAAAGAATTGTACCTAATCTGTTACTTAAAGAAGGGCTTCACATCAACAAGAGCAAAACTGAAAGGTACCACATAAGCAGATGCAGTCACATCAAATGGAAATCCTGCAAATATCTTGGCTCATTCATTGGAACTGAAGAAGACATCAAGAGAAGAAAAGGCCTCACACAGGACAGCTATGGCACTCTTTAATTAATACTAAAAAGCAAACTTGTCAGTGAGCTTATCAGAATCAAACTCTTTAGAACTTACGTTGAGAGTATCTTTCTCTACAACTCAGAATTATGGACATTGACTACCACACTTGAAAGATCCATAGACTCTTTTCACCAAAGACAGCTTAAAAAGGTTATCCATGTGATGTGTTCAAGAGTGATAACAAATGAGGAGCTCTACAAATGCACCAAAGTCACCCCATGGAGCCTGACAATATGCATAAGAAGGCTATCATGGTTTGTCTGCCCTCAGATAATACTGCCCAAAAAGCACTGAAAGCATCAGTGAGCACTTGGAAAACTTGGAAAAGACCAGCTGAAAGGCCAAAAACAACCTGGCTAAGTGTAATTCCGAGTGACATCTCCAAATACTCTGATATCATACTGTCTGGAGACCAAGAAAAAGATCTGGCACACCTGAAAAATATTTGTGAGGACAGGAAGATATAAAAGAAAACAGTTGACTGAATTTTGATGCAACGATGATGATGAAAGTCCACTGGATATAGTGAAACTAAACTCGATTTCGTAATCTTTTCATTTTGACGATGATTTTTTAAAGGCACCAAAGGTAAAAATATACCATATATTGTCACTCTTATCATGTTGTGGTGTCTTGGATGTGATCCCTATAATTACTAAGAATGTCTAACTTATAATTATTGACGTACCAGGGATGC
>JAAAKM020006971.1:10004486-10015147 GCA_010016025.2 Alatinidae sp. Z8VKAUB7J3 | reverse complement strand
TTACCACGATCTATCTAATTAATTTCTATACAATTTTACATACAAATTATCTCCTTAGCGAAATGATTCACTCATACTCATCAATCAGAAAAGAAAGCTATGGCCTCGTTTCCAAGAACCAATTTTGAAAGGGCCTTGCTTTGGTTTCTATGTTTCGTTACTTACAATGACAACGTTTGGCCTAAACAACCAAAACCTGAATATCGTAACAAAATATCACATATAATCGAAGCATTTTAAAAGGCACGGAGTACAATAGTGATACTTCCAATAGTAGTACAATTCAAATAACTTCGCAATCAGACAGAATAATATCTTTTAATACTCTCAGCAGAGATACATTGAGATTGCAGATTGTGCAAAAGAGCTAGAATTTTCGCAGGCTATAGGCATAGTGTATTCAGTAGTCGACTTTCTAGTGTTTCGAACTTCCAGCTTGTATAGAAATTTGATTGTACTTATTGACTTATGTATTAATTTAACTACAAGATTTTACGCATTGAAGCCCACATATTAAGAAGTAGCGATGTTTTCAACCCTATCAGTAATACTCTGCAACTCAGTAACACTCTGATACAGTAAATTGAAATACCACAAAAGGATTCTATCAGGAGTAATTCACAGGGTTTGCTTCATTATGAACTTCGAATTCAACTCTAAACATCCTTTTATCATAAACATTTGATAAGATGCACACTCCATAAAGTACCGCTAAAAGTCAAGATATCTTAATACCTTGAATAAACGCCTTTGGCTTGTACAAAATTTACTAAACTTCAGACATGTCTATTAAAGAAAGCGTCACCAAAATAATCAAATTCAGTTGCCTTAAAGGCAAAAACATTAATATGCAAAGATATTGAAACACTAAAGTAGCCGAACATGGGCGTCACTTACTATCAAAATAACTAGCTAAATTTCATTGCATTAAATGTACATTTCTGCTAAATTCTAAAAACCATAATACGAGAGTTATCTACTGATACCATCTTCTTTCACTGTTTCCCGAAATATTTTCCGTTTGTGATAAAATCAAATCCTTCGTCCAGCGAGTATGAGAGGAAGCTATGGGCTCCCACCCAAAAGAAAAAGATGGCGTAAAGCCACCGTAGCAAACTGGTTTGTATGCGTACGGACTTGATTGCTCTTGGCCGTGCACATCTTTCCATAATTATAAATATCATTTATCCCCTGCAATTTGTATGACTATAACATACAAGAGTATTATTGATTGACTCCTACTTAGGGCGTTCAGTATCATACAGATTTTGAGAAGAAAAGACCCCTTAAAAACCCATGGCGCTTCCATCAGCTCTACGGTCTGACCCTGACCACAGTACACGATTGCCAGCATTATCTTTCCTAACTTGAATGATTTGACCTCGGCCAAAAAGCGATCCGTCGGTCCCTGGAACAGGCCCATAGCAACGATGGCCTCGATGTTGCAGCTCCCTAACTACATTTTCGGAGATTCCTTTCTCTAAAAATACACCACGAGTACCTTCAGCATCAACGCAGAAGCGAGGCTGATCCAGAGCCAATTGCGGGTCCATACCAAAATTGATCATATTACTCAAGACCTGAAACAAGAAAAAGCGCCTCATATAATTCATGGAGTCATTAGCTGATGTAATTCAAATATTTACTTGTTAGCGTCAACCACAATACAGCTAGCAATGCTGCGTATGAGAAATAGAGGTCTTTACTACGCTTCAACGAGAAGCGTATCGTCCACGCGAACGCTCATCATTCAATTCCGGTTAATATACTAACCCGATAGTTAAAAACAATGTTAAACCATAGGTTAAGTCCGGAATTTCTGTCAGTATCGTTAAAATGGCTGGCCAGGGTTTCTACAGGGTGTCAAGTTATCCCCATTATTACTTGCGTTCTTTATACATAATGGTGAGGTTAACTATAAGATGTAATGACTACACTTTTAATGCATTTAAAGATGCTTAAACGTAGTGATCCTACAGACAAATATATTTTAAAGTCTAAAGTTGAAGGGGATCAAACCAATTATGAATGCCCTGTGGATGTAAACTTCACTGGAATTGAAAGGGATAAAACGCAAAACACAAGTTATGTAGAACGGAAATTGTTGGCAGTAACCTATTTAATAATTGTAGGAATTTTTGTAATAGTCAGTGGAATTGTCTTTATTCAATGTCAGGCTAGTCTTTATCATTAGCCAAAGAAATTTGGAAGATTTTGATCAACTGCTTGTGCTATTTCGTAAATAGTGCAAGTGAGAAGTCGTGATTACTACCAGACCACGCTAAATTTGGCTTCATTTCACACAACCCACATATTTAACATCACTTCTTAAGCTACTTTCGAAGACAAAATGATAAAGCAATAGATAATGATATAAAACTTATAGAACATTAAACGAAAAATACACAAGACAGTGAAAATAAAGGAGAGGCTATCAGAATCGACCCTTCATTTGAAATTCTAATAGTTTTAAAAATCGGTAGATATTTTAACCATAGAAAAACTTTACCAATGAGACTTTAAGACGGGCCGACATTATCCCGTCCTATTGTTTACTATGAGAGCTGTGTTTATTCCAGACAATGTTACTTCTTTTAAACAACAGACGCCGAGTCAAGGAAAGTTTAAAGTTCAGGCTTTGGGCAAATTACAGTGTTAGTAAGGAATGAAATATGCCGGAACCTTTTATAAACTTTGTATAAACACACTGGATTATACACACTACACTACTTTCATAAGCTGGTTTACGTAGAAAGCACATCTTTGAATCTGTGATAACACTGACTAGTTTTGGATAGCAACCTTCAAGTCAAATACTGACCACGGACTTCAAAATAATAGCATCTATGCTAGATGCTATTATTTAAAAAGTCCATGTACTGACCCTCACTTTCATTCAGGGGCCTCAGAGTATTCACCGTAACTTGTACCAAGAAGAAACGCAGAAGCAGTAACATCCGCTGTTTCTTAACTGTCAACTACACTTTCGATGCAGTGTCCGTACCATCCACTGCAGTTTTCAATGCTCTACCTCCGAATCTACATTTATCTCAATGCAGCCTTAAAATAACCCCTTCTGGGGTACGTTGATTTGAATTTTAGCACGGAAGGATTAACAAACAGTAAGCAAAATTACTTCAGATTGTACAGTAAGTTACATGCAGAGCGAGATTTGCAAACCACCAAGAGGAGGAACTCCACTTACTGCTTAGAGTAATCAAATTAAATTAGAAAGTCACCAAACTAACAACCTTGCACAACACCTTTAAAATCAATGTAAATTCACTCATTCATTATAGATACTAACCTGAACCTGCCCTTGTGGCTGCATAAATCCTCCCATGACACCAAAACTGCAATAGAGTTCATTAGTAGATTCGTACGTAGCCATGCCTGGGATGATGGTATGATAAGACCTCTTGTTTGGGGCTAGGACGTTTGGGTGATTCGGGTCCAGGGAGAAATTACGGCCACGATTCTGAAAACATGAATCAAACGAAAACCAGTGGAGATTTCGACCTCAATGGTGGAAATGAACAAAGCTAATTTTAATAGTACTTAGACTTGTTAAAATCACTAACACGAAGCAACGCACATTTTGAACTTCTTGTATATGTAGGTTACTTTCAAAAGCCTACCGGCTTACTTAAAACAAATTGCCCTCTAACTAAACGGTTTACTTTGCTTTGTACAATTGGAAATTCTTCACCGACAAAGCTCACACAGCTGTCCTCTCCATAACTAAATCTTAATACAACCTAACAGAAGACAAATTTAAAGGTAACAATCCGGTTAGAATAGTAGGGCGACCAAACATCAATCTTCAAGTAACAGGTACAGAATTATTAACTGTTATCTATTTATGGGGCTTTAATGGAGCTATTTGGAGAGACGCGTTGTATAAGACATGCTTCAATACGTGTCGTGATTTGTTCTAGTGTAGTAATATTGCATATTACATTACCTAAAATTGATAGTAAGGCAAAGGAGTACAACACTATGGAGAATCCTTTCAAGAAGCCAGATCCTGACGCAAAAAATCAGATCAATTAGAGCAGCAATGAAACGACTTATTTAAGTAACTTTCATTTACGGTTCTACTTGATACAAAAAGATAAACTTCAAATTTTAGTCTTAAAAGTACGTCGTTAAATTTACACTGTGCTGTTATACTAAATTGTAAGTAATATTTTTTATGGAGACGAGGGTGTTAAACCAATGATGACGTAATTTCGAAGGAAATCTGGTCGAGTGTTGAGGTGGTCAAAACGCTGCAAACAAGTGATGGGTGGTGAGGTATTTTCTCTTTCATTAGAATCCTCTAAATATGATATTTTAAATTCTTATTTCTCGATAATAGTTTGTAACTTTCAATGGGCTTTGGACAGCATGACGGGCCGGATGCAATCCTTCCTTGCTCATACATATGGTACAGTGAGGCTAGTCTAAAAGTGCGTTAAGCTACATATCGATGCCCACCGGTTGATAATTGGGAGCTAATATGGCGACTCGAGAAACAGAGTCTTTCAATATTAGAAGTCACCTAGCTCAGTTGGTAGAGCACACGCCGAGGTATTGTTAGTCACGGATTTATGTCTCAGTGGCGACATGGTACTATTTCTCTAGCATCTTCTTATACTGAAAAGAGTTGGCTACGTAATATGTAATCCCTCGTTTCTGTGTGCATCACATAATAACAATTCTTAACGCAAATATCATTAAGTACAGAAGTGGCCTGTGTATATTGAATGGCTTCCACAGTACAACAATCTTTAAAATCATTGTTCCAAATAATGATATGAATAACTCACGTGCAAGGAAAATCCGCATCCTTGAGGTACTAATCCAGATCCAAATAATTGGTAAGTGCTATTTATAAACGAGCATGCATTTCCTTCTTGATCGACAACGCAAAAGTATACTGTGTCTCCTTTCCCTGGTACACCAGACGGATAATGTTGTAATGCTCTTACAAAAATCAAAGAAATAAAAAATGATTGAGTTTCTGTGGAAATTAGATTGGACTGAACTCGGGCACTTACGGGAAAGATATAAAGCTATAACTGAAACTGCCACCTTTCACCTTACAACGAGATTTTATAGTAAATACAAGAAATATTGGTTGTACCCACGCGTAAATACAGGATGGGAACTCAAACTTCAAGTGTTACTCCTTTCATCAAAGCTCGATCTTACTAAAGAACGGGGATCTTTCTACCAATTGGGGACCGGGTCCCGAGCGTGCAACCGCGTAAACGTCTGTTAAGTGTTCTGCGACAACCTCCTGATCAGTTGCTGGTACTCACTGATCAACTGAAACAATACACACTGGGCCCATCAGACCAAATATTTCACATCAAAACAACCACAGAATCAGATGCCAGCTTAAACCTTAAGACATTTAAGTCAAAAGAATACTCCAAATTAAACGTTCATCCGCGTTGCAGTCGTATAGTCGGGCTTTCGTTTGGGTATGTAAGAAAATCTCGTGAACGCACTTCTCACGATTTCAGAGCTACTATTATAATTAAAACTGTATTGCTATCACAACATTGGCGATAGGTTGCAAATCATTTGAATGCCGACAATAAGAGAGGCATCCTCGTCCCTGAAACGCCAAATGTTACTTCCCTGCTGATTAGTACAGTTCGAAAAAAATGTGGTTTGTTTAGTCCATCTTTCCTTTCGCTTTTCGTGTCTTAAAATTTCATACAAATCAAGTGTACTATCAGATAATACTAAATAACAATAAAGACAAGTGCAATTCTAGTATAAGGCCCTCTTGGAAGCTATACTGAACCTCGCGATAGTCCAGGGTCCCCTTAAGGGAAGATTAGAGATTTTAAAGGGCGCAAAATTGAGACAAGGGGTACTAGGGAGTCCAACATACAGCTAGGGGGTCCAATAGCTGATAGCATGTTCCACTGTTTTTCTTATCTCAACATGCCAAAGTTAGGGCTCTTTATTGGCAGTCTATTTCACGATGTACTCGTCTGATATCGATGAAGAGAAACAATGCCAAATTTCAACGGAGTTCTACCAACTTAGAAATTTTGGTAGCTCAACGGGGGTAAAACACTTTCAGAGATTGAGAAACCATGCCCTATACAACTGCATGGTAAAGCGTTTTCTTTGGCTAAAGCGAAGTCTCGTCACAAGCCTCTTGAGCCAGTGCCGTCGAAAAATTTTGAAAAAAACTTGACCAGAGTTCCGTAATACGACAAATACAATCATCGATATTTAGTATATGTCTGATGCTTTAGGGTACCTCTCTAAGTTAAAGAACAACGGATATAAATCTCAATTTTTTACGTTCGCGGTGTTTGTCGAGCTTGATAGGTAATTAACTGGGGCAAACAGAGCTCTTACTTTAAGGAGAGCTCTTGAAAGTACTTACCATCTTACACTATCAGAAATCACATACCTTTCGCGTTGCATAAGGTCACTTCTGGTTTTCCCGTACTGTTCTGAGAGCAGTTCTTGAACGGGAACTGCACCTGCACATGGATCTGCAACGTAACGAAGACTGTCCGAAAATGCTAACTGAACTGCCTCTATGAGATGATGCAGATATTCGGCAGAGTTATGGGTCATTCCTGGAAACAAATTTAAGTAAACTTGTTATACATATCCATTCTTGCTTCTACTAAGTTGATTTAAGGTGCCACAGGGGTGGGTGGAGTAAGGAAGAAACTACAAAGCAAGTAAGTAAGCTGGTCAACACCGAGTCAAAATAGAGGTTTAATAATACAAAGTAAGTAATCAGCTTCCACATTAAGTCGTTGAAGGTGGGTGTGAGCCAGCGTTTGCCAATCCCCAGTAACATTGAATTATCAAAGCTTTTACTGTTAAATCTTGGCTATGGATTCCAAACAAGTACATGTTTACGCCCGTATCTGGCCAGGAACTTTTCCTGGCTAATTCTGCTATGATTTGGGACATATGTGCAAAATTTCAGGCTTACAATATTTCTATCCAAGTTAAACCATAATTTAATCATATTAAAAATTTTCGTAAGTGCCCTTTCAGGACTACGTTAGGCTATCTGTACACAATTCTAAAAGTGGTGTTTCGACAATGTAAATAACAAAAAACCCTACTCCAACATAATGGGCAACAGATTTCCTTGATGTCTAGCCGTATTCCACTAGACGTCACTACACAATATAAAAGCAATTTAATAGACTTCTACTGAAATACACAAAGATTGACTTTCAACTCACCTTTCAATTCAAACTCTTTAAGAATATTTAGGGCCATAAGCACAGTTATGCCTTGGCCATTTGGAGGCATCTCCCAAACCCGTATTCCATCGTATACGATACTGATCGGATCATCAAACGTGCTCTTGTGATTTTTTAAGTCTTCCAAATTTAAAACACCACCATTATTCCTTACAACATCAACAATGGCATTAGCAACTTTACCAGAGTAAAATCCAGACTTCCCATGAGATCCTAGTTCCTATCAAAATTAAATAAATGAAATAATTAAGTCTTGTTAAAGAGATTTTTATCATTTCGGTAAGATGTTCTCCGTTCACAGTGTATCTTTAGAGCAGCTCAATGATCATATTGAGTTTCTAACGTGATGCAACGGCACTCTATTTCAATGTTAATAATGTCAGACAATACAAATTTGGGTTCTTTTTTCACCTAATCTCCAATGCACTAACTTCCTCTCCTTCAGTCTTCTGTTCCTTACTCCTTCTTTGCTGTTTCACTTAAGTACTTATCTATCGCCGTTCCTTGCCATTTGTCGATGTAAGTACTTCATCTCTCTTGTTCCCATGAACTTATTTTTTAATTCTGTTTACTTACTTTTTAATCCATTCTTTTCTTTCGTAATCTTGTTATTTTGGTATTTGGTCGCTACGCCGTTCCTACTTGTCTTTTAAGTTATTCCTAATCGTCAGTATTTCCTAATAGTATTTAGTTATATAATACTTTTATCATTCTTAATATCCTTTGATGATACCTGTTGCTCTTAGTGTCTATGTTTTACAGTTCCTTGTTCCATTGTATTAGTTCTATTCCCGATCTCATCAGTTTTGTTTTTTACTCTCTCTAACATTTTTTCCTTTCTTTAATCTGTAGTAATCATTTTCTTACTTACAATTTATTGTAAGCTATGCCGTGCCTTGCCTTTTTTCTCTTACCCCCTTCCCCCTTTATTTATACATGTACTTACTCTCTCTCGTTTGTTCTCTATTATTTTATATTATTCTCATTTCACTTGCTTTGAGCTGTTGACATCCACCGATGGAAGATTGAGAGCTAATACAGTGACTAGAGATAAAAAGTGTATTGACGTCTCAGTTGGCCAAGTTAAGTTAGTAGAGCACGCGTAGCGAAAGCGTGGATCACGAGTTCGTACATAGGTAGTCACATTCTGTCTATTTCTCTACTTTCAAAAGTGTCTAAATTCTGTTTCTTAGGTGAATTTCCTTCTCTTGATCCAATTTCCTTCTTTCGTGCTTTTTCTTGTTGTTTGTTTTCCCTACCTTTTCTTGTTTTGTTTCTCATTCTTCTTTCTTCTTTCTTCCCTTCCTATCTGTATTTTCTTCCTCTCTCACCCGTATTTGTTCATTTCTTCTTGTTGAAGCGCCCTTTTGTAACGGAAGGAATATTTTCACGTTTGTATTTCTAATTTCTTCTCTTGTTTCCCGTAAATTGTTCACAAGCGATTTTCATATTTACACCTTCACTCCCTATTTCTCACTTGAGTTTGTTCTGTTCCGCGTTTTCTCAGCGAGTCGGTTGGTAAAATCTCAGAGATTTGCTTTGCATTTCTCTGTGTTCCCTTTGTTATTACTGATAAAAATCTATATATGTAGGCTGCAGCAAATTATTAGCATATACGATTCGTCCGCTTAAAGGGGTAACACAACGTATACAAGTTTGAACGGGTTTGTACGAAACAGTGTGTGCGATTGGTAAATGGAAAAGATTTTGTAAGTCCAAGACAGAAGTGACAGTCAAAGCTTGGTAAGAAGAATGCACAGATATTTGCATATTATACAGACGTAAGATTTGGGAATTACCTTCTGCGTCTACTACTGAATCGTTATCAACACGTGTTTCTGTTCATTCAAGACATCTTGTAAGTTAAACAACTGAGCAGTAGTTATAAAAAATATCAAGCTTCATAGACTACGACTTTTCTTTGTGAAAGTAGGGGTTTTTGCCGTAAGTAGGGAATAGCTGGTAAGCGAAAGCACGGGTTACTTAATCGGGCATTGAACGTTATCTTTGACGGCGTAGCAACACATTAGATAACTTATGTACACATTGCAAAATAAACTTTACGTTTGAACAACTGGTTGTACTTTACATAAGGGACATACTTCTGTCTACAATAAGTATCAGTTACATAACCTATTGGTTTGAGACGTTATACAACATACCATTGGTTTGAACAAGGGGTCTACACCTCATAAGGGTGGTTTAACTTTGCACAACATATCTGTTCATTGTACAAGGTATGCAATAATTGGATAAGGAAATTATTAGACGTTGAACTAGCTATCATTAAAGGTACGTTGAGCACGACCTACCATTAGTGTACGTTTGGTTTACACAACGTATCAACAGTGTAGGCAACGTAATAATAGCTTGTGTAGTGTAATTATAGTTTACGCAACGTACAAGGTTCAAGCCTTTTATATTGTTCACAAGATATAATATTGGAAAGGACACCACCCTTGGACGCAATATTTCCCTTTAAGAAGTGCGTTGAATGGTCTAGCGAGGTAATTCTAAAATTGAATAAGGTTTTTGACCCTGTACGAAACCTACCATTAAGTTTGGCATCCGTTTTTGTCCGAAAGCACTTGCCATGGGAACTATAATAAGGTTATGCAAGACGTCAAATGATAGTAGCTTTTGAAGTGGAAATTAGATTATGTCATTTATCCCTGTTTGAGTTTACAACGAGCAAATGGCATGTATTTAGTTTTCATTTCTTTCGCATATGCATTATTCTTTTGAAAGTACAAGGGCCGGTCGTTACTTCTCGATTATATGGCGGCTCTCTTGTTCATTGCGTCCTTAAGTGTGTTTATGCCACGTTGTCTGGTATGTTCTGTGGGTGGCAGCACAAAATGCAATACGAAAGAAATAGTCTAATTTGTTCAGTCGGCCAAAAATCCAGAACCTAAAAGCCTGGAAAGGGTAAAGGGTAATCGAAACTAGTTATTAGTTTGATCTACTTGTTTGTAAAACTTAGCTGGAATATCTGTATTGGAATTGAATATTTTCACTTATGGGGGAACGGAAATGTATAGAAATAAAAGGAAAAGAACCAATGGATTCAGTACGTACTATTTTTTAATTTTGGTTGTTGTGAATCAAGGGCAAGGGAGCGCTTTTAAAACAAGAAACGGAATCTTGTTAGGAAGGAATAGAAAATTCAATAGAAGCACAGTAAGCATTTGAGCAAGTTATAAAAAGGGTGAGCTCTAAATCTTGGCAAAGTTCATTAACGCCCCCCTTCCCCCTATTTAGAACATACCTTCTGTCGAATGAAACCATCAGTAATATTTAAAGGATACACAGAAAAATTTAATAAGGATACCACAGCTACACTGTATATTATTTCCTTCCACTTTTGCCACAGAACACTGCACATAAACAGAAGTACGCAAGACACACACATACACA
>JAAAKM020006971.1:9983453-10004386 GCA_010016025.2 Alatinidae sp. Z8VKAUB7J3 | reverse complement strand
ACTGTATATTATTTCCTTCCACTTTTGCCACAGAACACTGCACATAAACAGAAGTACGCAAGACACACACATACACACAAACACAAACACACACACACAGAGACGAAGACACACACACATACACACAGACGAACACGCACACATACACACAGACGAACACACACACATACACACAGATGAACACGCACACATACACACAGACGAACACACACACGTACACACATAAAAACAACATATGCCTGCCGAAGCAAGAGTGCAATGACTTCAAACTCTGTCTTAGAGGGCCCTATATTTTGGAGATTTAATCAACGCAGTTTTATGGTATATCTTTTGAATCTTATGGACAGTCAGTGCTAGTGCAAGTGCATTTTTTTCTTCTTTTTGTTTAGTTCCAGTGTTAAATCGCATGGGTATCTTTGTGCATGATCGAATGAATCCATCAGAAGATCAGGAAGACAGAATCGCAATACGAATGTACGATGTCAAGCAAATTGACGAAGATGATACCGAGGAATTACCAACAGAAAGTAAAAGTACGATGGCGGTTAGCAGTGTCGTACTCCAAGGTAAGCCGCTGTTCTGTTGAGTTGCTGATAAAAGCCTATTCTCTTTCCCATCGAACAGCAAACTACATTTATCAGTAATTATTATTAATAATAAAGTATAAGGTTTTAACTCGCGTTTGTATAGTTATTTAGCGTAATGAACAGTTGATGCGATCATATAATGTACACCTTGTTTAAAGGCAAGTAAAGTTGTAGTGGTAAAGATTTCAAGTTTCACCTAAACAGAGGATTTATGCTCCAACTTGAAACAGTAAGTGTGCACTTCATAGAGAACTTTGGTAAGAGAAATTTGATGAAGATACTCCAAATCAATCCTGGCTTAAGTGGATACCCAAATTTCAAAATAGAGCTATGCCCCATGACTCTAATTGTCACAGCGATCCTTGTGTTATGTTTAAAACCAATATTCATGTACAAACAATAAGCCATCAGTTATGTAGTATCAGTAAGCTACTGTTTCAAGTGTGAAAATGAAGCAACTGGAGATTCGACTAAAGACCTAAAATCGTGGACAGAATTCGTTATTAGTTTTGAGGCGTTCCAGTTCATTTTCAAAGCAGTTTTTTCAGAGAGGTATGTTCCAGAGCCCCATAATACTCCAAGGAAAGGAGCAGACGCAACGAAATTACAGCAGTGAACGTGTCTGTTCCGTGGCAACTCTTGTGATATATTTTTGCTCGTTGTCTCCAATTTCATTGAGAACTTCTCTACAGTTTTGGCCGACGCATGAACTAGGTTGCTAATGAAAACTAGTGTATATTGTTTCAGCGACTATTATAGTTGGGAATAGTCAAGGATTTGGGAAAAGTTTCCCTATTAATCGGAGTGTTTCAGTATTATTCGTAAGATTTATTGCGCAGTATTGCTACAAAGCATGAAACACAAAGGCTATTGCTGATTAGCACTGTTTCGATTTTGATTCCAATGTACTAAATAATTGTGATATTGTAAATTTGGCATCATGATATGTTACAACTAGGTTTCTATTTTAAGTTCTGTAATCACTCGCCTAGCTAGTTACCAGATTCTTTTAGTTACGTTCTTTAGGGATCAATGCTCTAATTTATATTTGCAGAGAGACTTTCTTACAAATAAACGTAAAACGTATTTACTTATTTTTCTCTTAATATTTAACTTTTTACAATCGAATTGTAAATTTATTGTAGGTAGATTTTCCTATTCTTTTAACGTGCTATGAATTCATGTTTAAACAGGTACCTTAACTGAAAATCTTTGAAGTTTTGAAATTTTGCTTTCATGGTGGTCCGTGTATTATGTTTCACGGGAATTAAAAGGGGAGCACAATAATACAAATTGCACGAAAAATTTGAAATATGTATTACTATTCAGGTGATTGCTATTCGGTTTAAAACCCGGTAATCCACGTGTTGAAACTAAGCCCCCCCCCCATCAGCATAGTTCATTTGTTTTACCCTTAATGACCAATGCATTGTATAATTAATAACTAAATAGCTTTCGTATACCAACTTCATACGTTGTGGGGAAATACCTCCCCCTCCCCAACCCCTTACAGCAATGTGAGGTTAATTTTCACTCGTCACAAATATGGTTCAGTATCTACTTACTATAAACTTAAAGGAGAAAATAATAATAATAATGGTAATAATAATTTTTTTAACTTCATTGCCATTATACTTTCTGTAAATTTACATTTAATAAGCTTTACAAGATATAAAATTCTCACTGTTTTCGCCCGGCATAATAGGGACATTGAGATTTGTAGTAGTGGATAACAACAGTAACAACAACAATAACAATATCAATAAGATCGATGGTGGCGATAACCAAAAACACAAAGTCAATACAAGTTAAAAAAATAAGTATTATTATCATTATTATTATTTCTCCCTTAGGTTTATAGTAAGTAGATAGGGTTAAAAATGATAATAATAATATTAGTATTATTTATATTTAACACTTATATTGCCAGGTTTCATAATCAGATGCTCACCGGGGCATTGCAAAAAAAGGTATAATATCAGTCAAGTTCTAGCTCATGTTAACGTTATGATGAGAATTGTTACAGGAGTTTTTTCATATTTTGACTCTATCATTTGTTTCCACAGATACTACTCCGGAACAAGATGCTAACAATCAGATGCTCATTGATGCGTTTGTCAATAGACTGGATCGGTTGGAAGGCAAACTTGAAACTATGCAACAAGATATGCAGTTACTCTCAACCAGTTTAAAGTTTTTAAGTGATCTTTGTTTACGAAAACTGCAAAATGGGAGTAGAGAAACAACCGTAGAATCGTATCGATCGCCGACCCTTTCAGAGCCATCTTTGGACACTTGGACAACTGATAGAAGTGGAGAAAATTGTGCAAGTGTTAGGCGTTGCCATAGCTCCGGTAGCGGTTCCATAAAGAGATCTCAAGAAGAATATTATACCACGTCTCCGAAGAGGTCTAGGATATACTTGCCTAAGGACAGTCCGCATTACAGTAGCCATCGCTCGTTTGTAGGATTTCCTTCAGACTATGAGAAAAACGAGAGAATTATTGACTCGAATCCCGCTGGGAAACATTCTGTGGAAGGGGGAAGTCCGGATGCTAGTAAGGACTATCTTTCAAGGGTAGATTGCATACAAGCGCCTGTAATCTCCTGTCATACCAAAAGCAGCCAGTCATTACCGTATAAATTTGGTAGCAAAGTGCAAGGGGATGACGACAGGGTTGATGCAGTATCAACGAGGCACGCCTTTGATTTAAAAGATGGTCCCCCGTTGTTGATTCCAGTCCAAAAAGTATGGGAAGAGAATTTGGCTATTAAAGAGCTTCATGAGCCTGAAAGGGAACCAATCAGCGACACCGATTCATCCTATCGAGGAAACCAGAGACGTGTTTCGTCTAGTAGTTTGAGGAGGGATGGACCTAGTACTTCCACCGACTGGCAGCACGAGGGGGCAAGCTCTGGAACTAATAGGAGAGATTCAGAAAAACTTTCACGAAGCGATTCATATCATTCCATTAGTGATCAAGGACAGGAATTGCCAGAATCACCTAATGACTCATCAAAGAAGGAAGTCGTCTTTGTAAGTAGCGCAACTGAATCTCCGAAACGTAGTACGCATCATGCATTGCTCAAAAATGGGAATGATTGCAATGCACAGTACATGTTGCCCGAGAACGCCACAGTTCTTGATGTTATAAACCTTTGGGATAATGGAAGTGATACTATACCACCCATAAGGAAGTGGACCTCGCAACAAAAAGCAAAGCAAAAGAGTAAAATTTCAAGATGGCGCAAGATAATGCGAATCTTTAAAGAGCAGATGAACGGTGACATGGACAAATTTCGCGAATGTTACTCGGATGCGCGGGGGAAGGTCCTTCCCGTTTCGGCAATTCTAGCGATACACAAGAATGATGATTCTATAACTGACGCTGACTACCATTCCCCAAAGGCCACAATTGAACGAAGGCTACAGGGGCAATTACATGAAAATAGCCCAAATCAAAGGACTAATTTTGTTCTTCCGCGAAAAGTAAACGGACGTCAGGTTACGCCACTAGATATCATAAGAATTTGGGAGCAGGGCTTGGGAGATATACCACCTGTTAAAAGTTGGACTCCCTTTCAGAAGCTCAAGCAACAAAGTAAAGTTTCAAGGTGGAAGAAAATAGTCGACATTTATGTAATCGAGTGTAAATCACAACAGGATGAATTTGTTCGAAAATATTCAACGCAGGACGGGAAGCTAATGTCAGTTTCCGCAGTGATTGCTCAACACGAATCCTCGAAAGACAGTGATGAAACAGAAAGTCCTACTAATTCTCCGATGCAATGATTTCTTTGTTTTCTTATAGATCTATTAATAATGCACAATATAGTTTAGTTGTTATCTGTAGCAGATCGCCTCTGCACACTTTTGTATTGCTATTCTCTCAACGTAAGTGTTACTTGTTTTTTTTTTTAAATTTCTGATGGATTGCCTTAGCAAAGTTCAAAACTTTTCATTCGAACTTCTTATTTTGAATTTTCTGAATAACATAAATCCCGAGGTATCCTCTCTTAGTCAAACGATAGCATTTAGGCCTTGACCATCTGAGCTATGTGCCGTTTTTAATGCTTTTGAGTTTTAATATTTCTTCAGGTTTTGTGGAAATGTGGGTGCTTACGCCATTATATTATTTCCCAATCTCGTGAAGATTTTACAGGAAGGTAGAGATAGGACTCGTCGTGAAGATGCGATGGGTAAAGTGGTGGGCAGGGGAGATGGGCTATGACTTAAACAATATCAGATATTGTACAGTAAGGTAATCGTTGGCAACCGAGTATCTAACAGAGGAAAGGGGTAGGGTTACTATGACAATTGTACATACAATACTTGCCATTGAGAACAAGCTGTCGACTTTCACTAATTGAGATAAAGCCTTGATTAATTTGCAAGGAAACTTTTGTGACGTATTTTCTTCGTGTTTTCTTCGGCTTTTACAATGACAGCTGGCGGCAGTAGAGGGGATATATAGTACTGTAAAATATTGAAGGGGGTAAGGGGAATGGAACCGGTGAAATTTATGGTGCCATCAAAACGTGATGCGATCACTACGTGATGATCAAAATGTGATGATAACTAATAGTTTTACCACTATCGTATACCACTGTCGTATACCACTGTCGTATACCACTGTCGTATGCCACAGTTTTACCAATGTTGTATTATTTATAAATTTGTTGAAGTATTTTTCAAATCTGGAATTTTGAGAGTGCAGCTACAAACGTTCCCCTCGAAGTCAAAAACAAGGGTCTCGAAGTAATACCTGAAGTTCATCTGTTGCGTTACATACACGTGGGGAAACTAAAGCTCGTATCACCCCGAAATACAGTACTTAATGTATTGCAAGTTGTATATGTTTTGTGCGTGTCGTCGCCCAAATGGTGAAAAAGGTTGCCAACACGTTGCCCAAAATGGTTTTACTATTATCTCAAGTCACCAGAAAGAAGTTTTGGTCACCACTTCGCTTTGAAAGTCGCCCAGTTGGGGGTTTCTCGGCAAAGGGGGGAAGTCTGATTACACGGAAGGTATGTGTTTGTTTGCAGCGTTGCAGGACTGATGCTCAAAGCTGTTGATGAAACCCGGACAGCATTTCCATGTTGAATCAGCCTCGAGTCGACGTCACCTCTTACGTTGGATTGACGTCTCTGGTTCGTTGTATATAGACGTTGTCATGACCTCATATTTCGGACGTTAAAATTTATTGACGGTGATCCAATGTCGGAGTGACTTACGTTAAAATACGGATTTCGATGCGATGAATCTTTTTTGAATTTCTCTTGAAAATGACAACCGTCTACTACACAGCATGTCGTCTATTAGTTAGCTGCGTACAAGGGTTGTGTGCTTTTCTGTAGTTTGTGTTCTCTTTGGGCTTCAAGATGTTTTTAAATGTTTGTTAGCATTGACGAAACTTCGAGCCCATATTTCTTGTAATTGTAATTCATATTTTGTGTATCTCCTTTATGTCGCTACAGACTGACTTTTGAGGTTGCAATCGTTGTAAACCGAATCTACTCATAAAAGTTTGTAAAAACGACGATGATGACCGAAAGAACGGCCGCTGATCTTAATTTGCCTTGTGTTCTTCTTGGTTTTTAGTTACACATAATTGTTGAATGTTACTAATACTGCTTTTAACAGAAAAAGGGTATGATCATAGTTGACTCACTTTCAAAGAGCTGTTTGTTTCAGTTGCCATTTTATTCTTTCAAAGGCACCGGTATGAAGATGTGTTGTTTAAAAACTTAATTGAAGGCTCGGCAAAAGAAACTCTCTCAGAACACGCCTCGAATTTTCAAGTATTCAAATTTTATTACCACTCGTTTAAGTCCATGAGCTTAAAACTGAAATTTTGTCATTATTTTTTTTTAATGTAAAAAAATCCTTTTTTTATGGCGGTGGGCTTATCAAGTTCTTCGATGTAAAATATGGTGCTGACGCTGTGGCTAACAAATGTTCTTATATCTGCTTTAAAACATCCTAAACATTTACTAAATAGTTGGAAATAAGAGTATGTTAGAAGAGATATCATAGGTAAAAGCACGGGCGGCTCGTGCCTATGGGCAAATGGGCACGGTCCCCCCCTGGCAGAATCTAGATATTGGGAAAAATCTAATAAACAAACTAAAATTTCTTAGTGAGTGAGTGAGTGAGTGAGTGAGTGAGTGAGTGAGTGAGTGAGTGAGTGAGTGAGTGGGTGAGTGAGTGAGTGACTGAGTGAGTGACTGAGTGGGTGAGTGAGTGAGTGAGTGAGTGGGTGAGTGAGTAAGTGAGTGAGTGAGTGAGTAAGTGAGTGAGTGAGTGAGTGAGTGAGTGAGTGAGTGAGTGAGTGAGTGAGTGAGTCAGTGAGGGAGGGAGGGACACCACATAGTATGTTACAACGATACAAAGGCTATACACTTAAATGAAGCAAGCCAGAAATTGTAATGCCAATCACAATAAACTTACCATGTAACAAGTGAAGTTCCGGTAAACTGAAATTTCGCCAAGATGTATTTTCCATTCTTATATTCAAAACTCTGTCCATCGTCCACGTACAATTCACCGCTAGCTTGTGACTGCAATAACAATAGAAGTACAAATGTAGTCTTACAATTTATCGCTGTAAAAAGAGTTTGACTAAAGGTCAAACACAAACATAATAAGCCTGATATGACATTTTATGGGATTTTGTTTGTAGAGGTTACCCTTCTCGAAGAGAATAACGGTGACTGCCAGAAAAATATACTTACAGATATTCTTATCATAGTAAGGAAGAGGGCATTTTCGGATCCTTCGATTTTGACAGTTTTTCACAGCAAAGAAACCCTTCCTGTTGCTACAGTTATCGTCAATAAATGAGGATAACGTAAGCCAATTTTCTGTCGTGGTTCTTGCGGTCTATTACATTTCCATAGCTATTAACAAGTAACCTGGAATGACGTCAAGCAGTAAATGTACATTAATTGGCTGCATAAACAACTCTTCCCTTCTATAAAGTGACTCTCCAACGGCTACGACACGCTCCTGATGTTTTACGGGTCCCTACAATACTCTCCCAAATTCAACACGTATGTAGACGAAAGCCGTTTGCTTGTAAAAGAGAAACAGAGGCAACTGAGAAACTACTAATACAAAGTATAATAATCAAGTAATAGTAGAAAAACGAACAACTACATATTTTCGACAAGTATGGTGCAATCCGAGGATTCAAGGATAGATACAAACTACGCAACGTAATTTGTAAGGGCATTACATAACCTTCTGGTTCACACCTAGTCTAAGAAATACTTCATGTCCCAATGATATGCCAATCTTGTCCAAGAACGAGACAATATTTGGAGATAATCACTGAGGAAATAATAATTAGTAGTATAAGCAAACTACCGTGATATCCTTTTTAAAATGCTCCTCGAGTTCTAGTTGCAACTTTTTTCGGCACATGGAGACATTAGAATGACAGTCAACACCAAGAGACACGGAAATGGAGCAATAGGGAGAACAAGAACTCCTGCTTCAAAGGAAGTGTTTAAGCATTGATACACCACAACAATTACGAAGTACGCAACATAGTTAAATTTCAAGCGATTGTTGGAAACGTGCATATAATGATGGGCAACAAACTTAACTCGGGAGATACAGATATATTCATAACAACAACATATTGGACACAATAGGTAGAACTTACAGTGGCGTTAAGTGCAACAACCAGCGTAAAAGGATCGCGATGCATCAGGGACGAAGATCGCCGAATTCTTTCCCTCCATGGTACAATACTACCTCCTCTCTGGTACACTGGTATCTGCAAGATACAAAGAATGCCTTTTGTTAAAGGGCCTATTGCGAATAGTTAATGTTTTCTTTTTGCTAATGTTGTACATTCCATACTTTTTATTCCGGTTCTGATGTTTGTGTCGGTGAATGGCATACCGTCCAATACGTAACACGAGAAATACATTACCCCATTGGATGTTCAATTCAAACAACAAAACATTGATTCTGAAAAATGTAAAAACTAGGGGACCCCTTTCTTCAAGCGAGGCTTTTGTTCTTCTTTCGGTGGAGAGACAGCGGACCACTTTCAAGATTTTCACTCGCAGGCAGCAACTAGTTTAAGAACATAATAAATTCTGATGAAGAATCAGCTTCAAATTACGGATGTGTATGGTAATCTGCTGTTGTAGAAGACCAGTAAAAATGACTTGACGTAAATTAACACTTCATAGAATGGAATAGTTTGTTTCTCTTTCTTATTTCTTATAGACTGTATCAAATTATAGGGATTTCCTTATTATTATCAAACCAGAGTTTCGCATCAGCATAAGTATTAATACCTAGAAACACAAGGCCACAACTTAAACTACCCGTGTCATGATGATGGCAGCAATGCAGCATTTCTGTACGTTGTATTTTCGCGATTCAGTAAAATTATAATAAGTACAATATAATTCTGCCGTGATATATAACACCAAAAAAAAGTCAAATGTCACCTCTGCGATTCACAGTTTCTGTAAAACAACCTGATTGACGCGAATTTCCCATTTTTGAATTGTGCTGATGGCCTTGTTGATTTATTCCATTACAGATGCATTAAATGGCAGATTGTTATGATTTATCAATGGCATAATGAGAAATCTCACCTTTGAAAGGGGAGCTGCTACGCTTGCTACGCCACCTTTATAAATCGAAAAGTCCTCAACATCATACCATAGCTGTGAGAGAGATATTAACATATAATAAGACACAAAAGACACCTAAAATCTATCGTTTCAGAACAAAGATCTCTCATAAAGGGAGACTTGTCATCATAAAACCAGTCGAACTTGTCAAATTACTGAATTCTTGCTCAATCGTAATAACATTATCTAAAGGCAAGACCAAAAGAGAATTATAAAGTCTTAAAATGGCGATACTGTCAATTCTAAACTTTCATCACGATGTGTATCTACTATAACATGTATAATTGTGCGTGAATGTAAAAACCGTCATTTGAACTAGAATAAAACTTGGCACATTTTCTACATTCCTCTTTTATACAAATTCAGAAAGTTAAGTGTAGATTTCCTGTAAGCAGTTGTTAATAATTGTCGGAATCTTGACAATATTATGTTAACAGACCTTAACAATAGTCGGGAAAACCTTGTCCAGGTGCGATGGATTCTTGTCATAAGAGTCGTGTTAATATCAAATTCTGTTATACATACCGCCTGTTTTCCTCCTGGGAAATATACATCAGTACTGGTCTGACCGGCAGAACAAATTGGCTTCACGAGAATGTCTTTGCCTAATAGATTTAAAGGAATGGAAAGGAAATGACATATGCCGTGATAACATATATACAGTGCTGCATCTTTCCTAATTTAACTTGACAAGAACAAGTATAACTACTTCGAGCATACTGACAGTGATAAGGACGATGGCCTTGAAGACCCAATTCATAATTCAGTCAATTAATATTGGCTTAATACAAACTCCAAATGGTCGAAAGACCTATAAATCGGGCACCTACTACTTTAACATACAGTTTCCCGTTGTCCCTTTCTTTCTCAATCGTTTGTTTTTAGATTTCTTTCACTTTCACACTTTACCATTCAGGGCAAGGAATGCCTCTTTTGGTCTTAGTTCCGGACATAAACCCCTTATTATGGACTGAGAAAGTCCCCCTGGGTTTCCTCTACAGGACCATACTGCACACGATGTAAGTACCGACAAAATCGAATGGCATATGAACACACGTTTGAGTACCTCCTCATTAGTAAATGTGATGTAATTACGTCTTGATTGGAATGGAACATGTGCGACGAGAGAGGAGTATACCTACGACCGAAGAAGTCACTGCTGTGAGATGTATTGCATTTGTGCACAAGGACACACCTTGGTTCGTTAACTCTCATTTGTGGTCCTCATCTCACGTACGGACTCACATTTGTCTGCTGCAGATAATAAAAAAGATGGATTTGCAAGCCATAACTGACGTGGTAAACTTAAGAATTCTGAACACGAGTTGACCAAGATCGAAGCTCTTGCAAATGACAAGATCCGGATATTTACAGGAGGCATCTTCAGATGGGGCTTAGGTCACATAGCGGGGCCTCAGACTTCTATTGCAACCACGAGCCACATATTGTGGTTACTAGCGGTAAGGCCATTTAGAGATTTCTGTATCACTCCGTGCCTTCGGGGCGTAGGGGGTACATGGTACTCACCCCAAGGCTCCATTGACTAATTATAATAAGGCATAATACTAAACGAAACTAGTGAATCTTCAGTTGGGGGTGAGGGGTTGGCACATAGAATACGGCTTAAAGCTACATCATCATTATATTGTTCGGAGTGTTTCCTTCTCCTTATACATCTGCTTCTCAACTGGAGAGATCTTACCAAAGTCAACATCTACTTTCTTTACATTACATAAGATAGCCCCGTGATTAAGGAGAACATGTAAATAAAGGCTATTCCCACTAGGATCTTCAACAAGACTTCAATACGAGCATTACTATGATTTTACAAGCCATAACAATCAATGGGAGCACACTTACCAATGAGATATTCGTCATCCATACTAAACGTTACATGGTCTTCTGGGTATTCCACCCACAATGGTCTGTCGAAAATAAACATCCAAGTATTAACACAGCATGAGTTGATAAAAAAACATTGGAGTCCCGATTACTACGCTAGAAAAGTATGCAAATGTCAGGATGAAGTGGAATGACTCCGTCGCCAAGAAATGTGCAAGGATTCCACAGGGATTGTGGGATTAAGTAGCAGTAGTCTAAACGGTTAGCGTATTCCACTTTCCGTTACAAGATTATTTAGTTTATGATTGTATTTCACTATTACAAATCGTAATTTATACGGCGAGATTATTGTCTTTAGCGTAGGGTGTGAGAAGGCTAGTAAAAACATCGCCTTCCTGAGCGTCAAATCAGCTGACGGTAATTGTAATCTGGACTGTGGTAATAACGGTAATGACGGGGTGCGGCCAACAGCATCATCTATGGTGACGACTACGACAAAGAGACATATAGAGGCAACAAGCGCCAATTAGGAGTAACGAGCACGCTTCAACATCTAACTAATCGTTTATGATATTTCCCTATCTTTTGTAACGAATGGACCCCACATACGGCAAACTTGCATACTATCAAACACCACAGACACCATAGTCATAATCATCACTTCCAAGTTAGCAAAGTTAAAGAAATCTACAAACCTCATAACAGGATTCCCTGTCACCGATGACTCCCTAAAAACAGTGTACCAGTAGGGCAGCATGGCATACCGGCGTCGAATGGCCGCTCGGATGATGCTCTTTGTTGTGTCATCGTATAGCCATGGCTCTCGCCTCTTGGTGTCAAGGTGAGCATGGGCACGGAAAAATGGTTGATGTGCTGCAGCCTTAAAAACAAAAGCAATACTAAAATATATTAACATTTCTTAAATCAAATTTTGTTAAAACAAAATAAAAAAGTTAAACAAACTTCAATCACCTGGGCCGCTCTATAGATTTCCTGCCATTACAACATAAAAAGGATACGGACGTGTTAAGTTAGGAAGAATGATTACCTAACAAAAGTAGCATCCGATCAAGTGATCAGACTGTGATGCACGTATCCAATGACATTAAAAACCCCAGGTCAACTGATCCTAAAACAGACCCAGTAATAGGGCAACATTTGCTTGAAAACCCGACATGTAACGACAACTACGAAGAAGAACCGTCATTCTGCCTTTTTCACCCTGCCGCTTTGGAAGCCGCATTAATCAACTAAATGAGCCAGTGCTCTGTCGACAAAAGGAATTTGTTTACATCTTACGCGTCTTTCAATAAACCGTCTATAACCTTAGTGTTATTATCTACCAAGTCTTTCAACACTCTCCTTTACCATAAATTCTTCGCGAAAAGTTTCCTCCTTCACTCCCGATGATTGCTGTGACAAATCTTTAACGAAAACGTTTAGCAAAATAATTGTGTTACTCCAAGCAATATTTAAATTTTGTACCACAAACTAAATTTCTAAATACTTGATATACCACTATAAAAATGAGTAAAGTGTTGAAATTACGTACTTGATACCATCTTGTCAATAATTCTGTATCTGGGTTATCGAAGAATCCACCCACGTCGGCTGTTGAGAAAAACAAGTATAAACACATGCTAAACGAGGCTAGCCATAAGGCAATACAAATGAAGTAAAAGAAAAGAAAAGAATTTCGTACGCAGAACATTATGTCAAGGTCATAGCATACCATGCTTATGATGATACGTATTAATAAAGTCCTTTTTCTAACGATTTACGTCATTCTGTGACGATATTTACTGTTAAAATTCGTAAATTACAGAATCCACTTATAATTCAGAGCAGAAGAAAAACCTAAACTTAGTAACCTATCCTTAGCCGCCTACTTCAAGCAGTAAATTTTGACACTTCATACCATATCATCAAACATCAAACTCTAAAGTATAAATAGTCGTTGCTTCACTTCATTTTGTACACCTGAAGAAATTCATCAGCCCTGTAACATTTTTGTAACTGGGAGACCAACTGCTAAAATGAAGTACCGCACGTATGTATTACATGGAATCCGATAGATTTTAATGTCTGCCTTTGATAGGCATCGCATGTACGTACATCTCCCGACATGAACACACCCTATATCAAGAATGAACTCCTATTATCACGTATATGCCACTTCCGTATGTGTTAAGAAATAGATAGCCCTTCATCTTCACTTTTCCTTGCCATTATTACATAGTATTGCAACAAATTACAACAAAATTTTCTAGAGGTGACACTTATGTATTAGAGCTAAAATGACGCACATATTTACGATTATTTTCGTAGTCATGAAATTTGCAAGTAAAAAATTGGTAAGAGCTTTTATCCTCAGGCTACACTGATAATAGGCTTTGCGTACTCGTTACCCTTTCTTTATTCAGAAAATTCAATAATTTCCAAAAAATATTCCAAATTCCCGAACGAAAAAAACAAGACGGTAATCTTAAGTTAGCAAATAACAGAAAAGTACAGATCTCAGTAACACTACGAGACACTTTTCGTTTCCTTTAACATGTTACTTAGAACTTCTTAAAAATTACATGATGGGGCTACATATAATGCTACTTCATATCAATAAAGTAACTCCTACTTTACAAGGCAGGATACCATGCTCGTGGTCAAAGATAATTCGCTTCCTTTACAGTCTATACGTACCTAAATATTGCAATGCACCGACAAAAGAAACCATATTATGAAATCAAATAAAGGCAATTATTAGCATCTGACCTTGATTCAACCACTCAAAAACATTAAACGAAACTGGCAATAGAGGTATGAAATGCCACCCTATCGCTTTGCTTTGATGAAGAGAGGAATTTCATGGAAAGGAAGCACAAGTAAATAACACTAACCTCCTGCAAATGGCAAACCAGCAATGTTAATGGACAACAACATTGGATTAGATATCCTCAGGTGACCCCAATCAGCAGTATTATCTCCAGTCCAGATAGCACCTGCGAGTATAAAGAAGACAAAATGTTACCGAAGAAGCCTACAAGAATTGTCGAGGGCACTCTTTCTCCCACGTTCAAATGTTTTCTGATCTCAGCTTATGCTGTTTTTCCATTAAGTCTTTTAAGCCCTACTGCAGCCCCCTGGTGCTTTTCAGGCTGCGCCAGTGGCCCAAGATTTGGGTTTTGCATTTAATTTGCCTTTTTGATTTTAGTTTTGTACAATTGCCATTATCTTGTAAAAGTACTGGTACGGATACTCTTGCTAGATAAAAGGGAGGGGTGTAAATAGCTTAAAGATGTGTTCAGTTTTAAATGAGATCACATTTGCAAGCTCAATCTTTGAAACGTTTCAACAAAGCTCAACATGTAGATACAAAATCTAAACCTTTGTAGTGAGGGTGCAAATCGAACTAGGGGTCACTGAATTGAAACCTAACGAGCTGCCAGAGAACGCATACAAGACAAAAGATCTAATAAAAATTAAGCGATATTTCTAAGCTACAAGAGTTACTATGGGGCCACACGTACCGTATCTCTGTGAGCCTGCGAAGAAGGCTCTTGATAGCACAAATGGTCGCAGGTTGCCACCTGACCGCTGAATTAATCCATGCGCTGTTGCCATGTGTACATACATTCCAAATATGTTATGAACATCTCGGTGTTCCCAGTCTCCAAAATGAATTGCATCTTTATGCATTGTAATCTCTGGACCATTAAAAACAGATGGCTGTATGCAAGAGAGAAAATGAATTATCTGAATTTGTATTTACCAACTAAAACGAAAATGAACATACAAACAGTGAGTTAATTCCTTCATCAAACAAGTAAATTAGAGAAGGCATGAACTGATGAAATATGAGTGAGTAAATGATAGAGGAAAACCAACTCAGTGAGTTAGTCAGCGAATCAGTCAGTGAATCAGTCAGTGAGTTAGTGAGTCAGTGAGTCAGTGAGTCGGTCGGTCGGTCGGTCGGTCGGTCGGTCGGTCGGTCGGTCGGTCGGTCGGTCGGTCAGGCAATCAGCGAGTCAGTCAGTGAGTCAGCGAGCCTGCCAGTCCGCGAGTCAGTCAGTGATTCAGTCAGTAACTAGGTCAGTGAGTCAGTCGGTGGGTCAGTCAGCAAGTGTGTGTGTGTGAGGGAGTGTGTGTGAGAGGGAGTGAGTATGTGAGTAAGTGTGTGAGTGAATCTCACAACAGGTAAATCAACTACAACCTAATGCTGCTACTAAAGTACTTATAATTAGTTACCTCGTTCATGTCATTCCAAACGTGCAAATGTTCAGTTGTTCCCTAGGTGAGATAAAAGTAAGAATAATTACATGCATACATTCACGGAAGACCAATACGACTAGAACGCTAAATTAATATATATAGATTTGAGTCAAAAGAAAGATTAAGATTTTTAAAGCTACTTAAAGTTTCATGCTTACTGCTATCCTCGGGCTTAATTAATTACGTCAACTTCTCGAGTTTAGATCAGTACAACTACAATATATTACCTCTTGGAGTAGGTACTACCTTACTTGTAAAAAGGATACGCGCAATTCTAAAATTTGTTCATTTATGACCTCCAAAGAAACCGCTTTGGACGTCAAAACGTACCTGGTACTGATCCAACCCAAATTTGCTTGCCCACCATTCCCTAGCTTCGGGGTTTGTGAAATCTATCCAGGAGGATGAACCTGTAAAACAAAAAAAATAACCGTCATAAATAGGTATTTAAGGTGCACTTTATCTGAACTCTACGCCGAACATCGGCACAGCATCTTTCAACTCAGAGCTAAGCTAGTTACCAATGTCTTTCGTAGGGTTGCACAGTGGGGACATAACTTACATAGTACTTGCAAACCTTGACTGAACTGCAAGTTTTGTGTGTTTGGCAGCTATCGTCATGGCCTCGGCAGTTGCCAAGCACAAAGGAACTAAAGCTTTCCCCCAAAACCAAACGCAATTGTGATAATTGACTCTGTACGGTAAATTTGGGACATATATAAATATTTTGACGGCTCCCACAGAAGTCCCAGAAAGAGCTAACTCCTAACGCAAATTGTCCGAGAGTTGTCGTCAACTATAGCAACATTCCCCATGTCCAGATGCAAGAAAGTCATCAATGACGTCACTTGTCTTAGGACATAGATCGTTCGTCTCAAAGATTTCTGCATCTATAAAAGGCTTCCCAAATTTATGAAAGACATACTCACACACACACTTACACTCCTACTTACGATAACTCTGTTAGACATAAAGGAGAACAAATATTGTATCCGTACCAAGTCAAGGGACGTTTGTCACCATCGCTTAGTCGAGGCTTGTAACCGAACGACGAAGAAGATTTATAATCCAACCAAATCCTAACAAAGCCGTCTTATAACAATGAACTTTGGGTATGAATGAACTTTATAATTATCTTTGCTTTAAAACCTTGTATATTTTAACATTATTGTAGTATTAAGATTTCTGTTGTGCCATTATTGAGTAAAGCTGTTTTGATGCAAGGTGCAATTTGCAAAGCCCGCGCATTCTGTTGAACCCCTGTGGTACTAAGTCACCAAGACGTTCAGCAACATTGCAATATGATTGGTCAATTGGTTTGTTTGACTGAGAACCATTCGGCTTTTCGTGTCGTTGTCATAGCATTCTAGAAAAGGGAACTCCCAATTTAATCAGATAAGCAACTTGATGAATAGAACCAGTTCAATTTCCATATCTAACGACACCAAGGCAACCCTCATATTAGCATGATAATGTAACATTCGAACAACAACGAAGGGTTCTGACTCTGGTTCATCATCGCTGTGCATACTGTATTTCTAACCCTGAGACAAATTAAACGCACACAATATCAATCGCCTAGTTCGAGATTTATGATGCAAAGTCTTCACAACCAACAAGGGCAGACTAGCCCCACTTTCACCAGAAGGGTGGGCAAGATTTACCCTCAAAGACAGAGCCTCTGCATTCGAGAGATATGTTTCCGTCTTACTAGTATTTTCTTCGGAACTACTCAATGATGATAATTTACTTTGTTAAAGGACCTGCTTCACTAACGCTTTTTCTCAGTCACTTGTCCCCAAAAACTGTCAGTAAAGTTTCAGCGATTACTTTATGACATAACTGGAACTAAAACCAGAACGCGTACACGTGTCTCCTTCTCTGTAACTCATATTTGAGAGATTTATACTAACTTTTTTCTCGCTGAACTAGGACATGTATTTTGTTGTTATGGCAAGTATATCAATGAATGTGATCCTAGAGCAGGAAGAAGAACCGATGGACCTGTCTTGCCAAAGAGTTGCGCTAGATATACATCATGGCAACCCTTACGAAATAAGGAGTAAAAGGAGTTCAAGATGTATTGTTGAAAACAGAGAAACAAGTCGGGCGAGGTAAAATGACTTTAAGAAGTGACGGTTTCCTGCCATATTAAAGTGTGTAGGAGGGTAATCCATTTCCAAAAAATGTCGTAGATTTGTACCTGATTGTTTTAAAAGAAACTTCTACGAAATCCCGCTAAGAAGCTTCTCAGGGAGATGGTTTACCTCTAGGGGTGTGCAAGTCAGGCCTGTAGTAGGAAGGGTAGGCGAGAGGGGCACCCCGATATATCGTATGTCTCGCTATAATGTATCTTTTAGCTTAATTAGTTGTCAAATTTAGGTGCTTTCGAGTCTACTGACATACAAATTCTACACCTGTGTTACGCCAACTGCAACAGAGAACGTTAATCTATGGGTAGAAATTCTTTACATGAAATGAAATAATATTAAGCGATTAGTAATGCTTTCTCTAAAATTGCACTCTTTTCTTAATGGTTGTCAACGAAACGGAAAGTTTCCTCCTCCCCTCTCCTCCGTCTCATTTCAACACTATGCCTACTCCACCTTAATAATTCTATACTTTACACAATATGAAATACCTCATGACAGTTAACTAGCCTATGGTGAACTGGAGGTGAATGGACCCTTCGATTTAGTGCTTGCATTTGAAGAAACAGAATGGGAAATTAACTGTGTCATTAGCACACACTCTGACAAAGGAACGAGTAATACCACGTGGCTACCGTCTTTTTAATTAAAAGTTTGAATAGTGACACAGCATGTAGTAACATCTGAAGTACAATGTACAAAAGTAAAAAAGAACGTAGCTTTAGTACTTCCATAACAAAAGTAAGACCAAAGTTTCCATTGGGGAACCAGCCCAAAGAAGCATAAGCCCTCTGGGAAAGCATGATTTATACGCATGATGTTCTTTGTAAACATTAGGTTATCCCCGTCTGCTTATGTAAATAGGATGAAAAACCCCTACTATTACTTTTATTCCTTTACATTACATTGCCGTTAGTATAATTTTGAGAAATCTAGATGTTTGACTTCGTGAATATAGAACTAGACAATATATGAAAATTGCATCTCCTTGTATTACTGTAAGTAAAATCTTCTTAATCGGAAAAATATACTTATATATTTATGATTGAAATATGCAAAGGCACACACATATACACATACACACATACCCAAATATGCACACATGCAAACACAAAAACACACGCACGCACGCACACACACACGCACACACGCACACACAAACATACACACACACACACACATACACAAAAGACCTGCCATCTCTCAATGTAAGCCCCAAAAAGCAGTGACGCCAGACAAACGACCTCCCTCGATGATTAACTGCCATCTCTTGATACAATCTGAAATCGGCATACAGTTATTGTTTAAATGCATTCAAACAATTTAAGACAATGACAACGTAGGGCTTTTGTTCCAGGGTGGGTTTTTTTTGCTTCCTTGGCTTTACTTTTTGCAAATGGCATCTAGGAATCAGCGCTCATAATTGGCAGCGGAAATTGGGGGCTTTATAATAGTGCTAGTTGACGTTGTTAGTAAAATCTTTATAGCGAGCACATGTAGCCAAGGAGAAAAGAGGTAGGACGCATCGCCTATAACAAAATTATTAAGGCAAAGAATGGAGTTGATGAAATTTAAGAGAAAACCTAAGGACAGAATCAGAGGCGTTAGCAAGTACTCAAGAACACTACCTCCGAGGTGCTACTATCTTTTCGTTCATGTTTTGGATTCCTTGAAGTCATTGCACGACGAATATCTAGTACACGGAATCTTTGAATGACAAGGGGAAGCGATGAATTAGTAATGGTGGATGCAACTTCAAAACCAGCAGGAAAAAACCAATTAATGCCAACGTTCATTTAAAGTGCAGGAGGTGTCCTAACAGATGGTATTTGGACAGTTGATAACACTGGTTTTGAATTTTGGATTAAGACCACGCGCAAAGCAGGTCTGAACTTGTCCATTGTCTTTCTAAATTTAAACGCATAAACATCAAAGTTGAGTTTACACTGTAACTATTCAAAACAAACTGTGCTCTCTTCTCGAACCATCATGCACCATGGGAGCCCAGTTTAGTTTAGGCCTCCAAGATTGAGAAGTAACAGTAAGCCTGAGCAGTTTGTAGGGGAGAAGAGACAACAGAGAGCAAGATCTTCTACTTCTGGCAACGTCATTACTAAGTTTGGCTCATAATATATGATAGACTTGATCGCCGAAATGTTAAAACCTATCTCAAGAATCCTTGGGACCTCAGTTGATTAGGAGAAATAAGATACCAGTTGCACCCTAAAAATGACATATTTTAATTAAAGTCGGAAACTTGTGTATAGAAAAATACTATTTTATTAAATACTTTGTAATTAAGTCATTCCCTACCGGTTAATAACGTCCCGTGAACAATAAGTACAATACAGCATAGGCCATCACTAAGTAACCTTGTACCTAATCTAGCCACCGATAAGTTATCTCCAACTGATCTCAAAGTTGAGCTCCATGGTAGTCTTCAGGAATCGGATTAATAGATGAAATGACACCCTGATGACGCCTTGCGCGCGGGTGCAGGTGACTCGTATCTCTCTTTTGTTCCCTTCGTGTAATGATGTGCGTACATCGTCTTTACACAGACTCGAAATAAGTGAAGATAGATTAGAGCTGGGGTGTAAATTTGAGTCCTTATTGCTCTTCATATGCGGTCTTATAGAGCGGCGTCTCGCAACCTGGGCCCCGCAAGCGATACTTAGGGGTCCGTGACATTTTAATGATCGAAACAAATAAGCGGTGATTTTTTATCATTCACGGCAACATTTTCGATGATAAAAATAGCAAACACTTCACAAGTGCCACTTCTAGATTCGAGATTCCCAATTGAAACCTTACAATGCATAAGACGCTAACATGCGCATTTTGCATTATGAGCTGCAAGTGTTTTTTGCAAGTTAGTGGAATTGCGGCCACCACGAGGTTTCAATCAGACAAAGATATCAAAAGGTAGTAAGTGACATTATTATACACACAGGGAAGTTCTTTGACTTTCATTACTGAGCAAAGTTGACATTGGCGTTTTCCGGTACAACTCAGCGTGTGTACACTTAACTTCCTTACGCGCACTGAACCGAACATGTCGCAGCATTTGTATACGCACATAAAACGTGTAAAAAGTAAACACAGGTTGAGAGGTGAACACGAAGATCTTGGAGTCAGTATTGTGCTTTTACAGATCCATCAAAACCTTTCGGTTTCCAGTAGGAACTGCCCGTCATTCAATGTGATATGTTTAAGGTTGCTTCTGTGCATTTGCGAAGCGCCCGAAAGTTATTCTAGCTAGTGGAGAAGCATAAAGTTATCGTTCACTTCTGTCTATAACTTAACTTGTAAAGGTATACATTGCATATACTGTATCGTGTTGTTTTGTCTCGTAATTTCATCTTAGAGTAATTATCGGAGGACAATAGTTTTGAAAACATTAAACCGGTAAATATAGATGCTCTTT
>JAAAKM020006971.1:9964386-9983353 GCA_010016025.2 Alatinidae sp. Z8VKAUB7J3 | reverse complement strand
TCGTAATTTCATCTTAGAGTAATTATCGGAGGACAATAGTTTTGAAAACATTAAACCGGTAAATATAGATGCTCTTTATGTTGTGCAATACAAATTTTTACTTCGCTGTCACATATATCTCCACAAAGTATACCAGGACCTTCACTCGTATTTCTGACCTTGCAGATAATCAATAACTCTTGTAGTTTTCCTATCACTCTTACAAACCCTAACTTAGGAAAGTTGGCTCGTATCACCTGACTTTTAAGCCTCTTCGTTAACTCCTTCATGCAATTAGTAAACACCTTCATGGAATTAAGTCACCTGACAATGGCCTTGCAAAATTTGTATCAAAGTAACTTCGAACAATATTTCATTGCATAAGATTTTTGGCTGCTGATGTAAATTTGCATCTTTATAAATCAACCACCTTGAGCACCCTGAAAGCAGATGATGCTCGTAAATTAACTGTTTTTGAAAACGATCGCATGAGATCAATGGTGGGGAAGACAAGAATGGGTAAGTGCCGATTGGCTGGTATCGGAAAAATTTTTGGTGTTATGGATGACATTTTGAGCATGGTGAAGAAAAGCTGACCCAACTGATTCGGACATCTGAACAGAAGGGACAGCAGCAAGTTTAATCACAAGAGCATACATAGAAGGTTTCAAAGGGAAAAGGGGACATGGGAGGCCCAGGAAGCATTGGGTGGATCAAGTATGGGAAGACCTGGAGATTCCTCTTTTCAACGCTGAAAGGAAAACTACGGATCGTGTCATTCGGAAGGAGTATGTCAAAAAGGAATGTGCGAAGACCCATGGAAGGTTATGCAACTAAGTCAAGCAAGTCAAATTAAACATTACTCCTTATAATGGAGTATTGTCACTTTATTACTAGAACGGGGTATTTCGAAAAACACGATATAATATTTTCTTTTCCTGTTTCCTTGACTATACGCTAACATATTGCTTCCTTCTCAAACCAAACCTCTCCTGCGTTATGATCGAACCCCGGCCGACGGTTTCAAACCAAACGATTAACCCGTTTTGCAACGCGTCGCTCTAAAGGCTGAAATAATCATGCACGACGAACTGCTACGCTTCCTTCCATCTATCAACCAAAGGTTGGTGCCCTGAAACGTTAGATTAGGTATCATAGTGGTTACTTCAATACTTCTTTGTGCAATTGTACTGTAATCGTCATTTTTGTGCAGTCCATGAGAGACAAAAATAAACAGGGTTAAGGAGATATGAGACTACAATAAATTCTCCCTGTTTCAATTCTTAAACCTCTTTTTACAAGTTCCTATCGCTTTCTAACAAGTCAATAGTAAGTAGCATATGATACAAAGTAATGTTAAATTGAAAAATAAATGAGTTTGATAAATTAAGAGGCCATTCAGGTTATCAGAAGTTCTATCTTAAGCTAACTCTATAATATTTAATTCTAAAACTCACTTCATAAGAGTTCTCTTCATAAGAACCGCTAAGCTTAAGATGCACTGAGTATTTAAGAATCATGCTTATCGTCATACACAAGCCGTAAGCCCAATACCTAAGTATACAGACAGTTCATTACACAGCAAAAAGCCCGATAACTCGAACTCGTTAGTAACTCGACATGCTCTTGTGTTCCCTTTGAACTTTCAGTAATACTTCTAGTAATTCGATCCTTCGTTTAGTCAAACATTCGTTTACGAACATTCGTTTACTCGAACATTCGTTTACTCGAACATTCGTTTACTCGGACATTCGTTTACTCAAACATTCGTTTATTCGGACATTCGTTTACTCAAACATTCGTTTATTCGGACAATCGTTTACTCGAACATTCTTTTACTCGAACATTCGTTTACTCGAACATTCGTTTACTCGAACATTCGTTTACTCGGAAATTCGTTTATTCGGACATTCGTTTGATAGAACTATTCTAATAGGCCCCATGGAAATTTGAGTTATCCAGATGGTACTGTACGATAATAGTACTAAAGGGTGACGTCATTACATTATAACAATCAAAAGTTCAATAGTATTTTGCTCTCCAGAATAATTTTTTGCTGCTACGTATCAGAGATGCGCAGCCTCGGAAAAGGTTGATAACTCCTGCTTTAGAGAGTCTGTTCAGATTTGAGAGGGATACCTTGAATAAGCATTGAGATAGAGCCTTTTAAATTTTCAATCGTACCTATCGAAAACTTATTTGAACCCGGTTCCCAATTTTATGAACTGAACGAATCTCTTGAGACCTCTAGCAGATTAAGCCGGTCATTGCTGTAGACTGGAATGAGTCTTCAAAGGGATATTTTGAACACGGGTGTTTGGTGATTGGGTTGCCATTGTGATGCAGTAAAAAATTGGTTTCCTCGGAAACGGACCACTGTGGCGTCATCACTATAATACTCGATTTCTCTTTTCATACATTACATAACAAGCTGATCTGAAACTGTTAATAAGGTATCAACAAGTACAAACTATTGTATATAAAATACTAGTGGTTTAATTTTAAGTTGACATATACAAAACTATGAGGGAATCGTTTTAGAATAAACGAAAGCTAGCATAACAGCGTTTGTCTAGCCTTGGCCAAAAAATCCCTGTTTTTCTCTAGAATTGCTATAAGTACAACGTTCCAGAGATTCAGAAAATTTTAAAAATTACCTGACTTAAGTCTGGTACATACAAATTTCTCCAGACTACGGGAAAAGTTCCCTGATTTTTCTGACTTTCCTCAAAAAAATTAGCTCTCTTTCCTGAATTCGCCTGACTATATGAAGCCTACATAACCTCAATCGCCACAAATCACGAAGCTCTTAGAAATTCTGTGATCCTTATAGGAGACAAATAGTTACGTGGCATGTCCTTTGAAAACGGACCTAGACAAATAGATTAGACCGTTCTTACCGACGTGGCATAGGCAACGTGCCACTGTCACTTTGAGGTGAAAGCTCCCTTAGGTTCCTCAGGGATTTGTATGTGATGAGATAGAATACCATTATGTTTCGAACTAACCTCTCTCACATCTTGCCTCTTCCTGTTTTGGCTGAAGGTAAATAAACCAAGCCGTATATAAATCACATCAAATATACCCTACCTACAAATGCTTACGAACAATTATATACCAAACAAGGGCTTACATTTCAGATCGGCGATACATCACCAACGGGGTTTATATGCCTGGATTTTAGTAGAGACACAACTTCATATTCTTTAATAATAATCAAAACTAAAAATGAACGTGAACACGTCATTACGCGAGACGCATCTTGCAACTCAACTTCTTCTTTCATTTGCACCAGATTGAACGACATTAGATTTCGTTTAGTATCTATTTCAGCCTCCTTCTCTTAGAGTGTGAATCAAGACTTGAAATTACTTCCCGTTGTTCCCTCAAAATAAAACCAGACGCTAATGCGTCCTTTCAACGGCATAAATCTGTTTGCGATCAGCTCAAACCAGGGCTCTGATACATAATAAGATATTCCTAGTGAATAACAGCTACAGGCAAGAAAACGACTTCCTTGAATCCTAAAATTGACAGCCTAGGATATTCTAGAATGTTCCAGAAGAGTCTAGAATGCTCATAATTTAAGAGGTACAGCACGTCCATAATGATTGGGTAAAGTTTACTATAAAAGAAATACATGAAGCTTTGCTTAAACAGAGATCTCGTGCCATGTTTATAACTTCTCGAATACAGAAAATAATCAAATGCAAGATGTAATAAAAACCACCACACTTTTACCAAGTTAAATGGAGGTTGTTGTAACACTATTTGACACCAAAAACAATAAAAAATTATAGTACCTACAACTTTTGTTGCGCTCTCAAATGATCCATGTTACCTATTCTTGCTAACATACACAGTACGTTTGCTTTTCTCATTGTGATTAGCTATCTTACAGTAATTACATAACTAACTACCTCGCCAATTACACCTAAGCCCATTCAGCAAGATGACGACTGTCCGTAGAGGGCGAACAGGAAGGAAACGGTTATTCACAAGTCTCCTAACTATGATCTCCTGCATGCGAACCATAAGAGCAGTTTTTAATACGCTACTCAACCAAAAGCTTGAATGGCCTTGGTTACGCGGTGGCAACCACATACTTAGCACAGTAATTTTTACAAGATGCTGAAAATATGGTCTCGAGTTACAACCTATGAGAGCTTCCCTTGATCAAACATACTTGTAACTTAGTTTGATTTTAAAAGAATCTTAAAAATATCTTGCGTAATGCCTCCAATAGTATAGACATTTCTGTAGCCACATATAGAAAACACTGTATTAAGCATGTCGTTGCCACCACGTAACCAAGGTCGCTATTGCCTAATACGGGTTTCCGCTTTAGTCGCGTATATGTTCTACCAGTTTTGTTACGAGATACAACACCCCTCTATGTTTATAACTATATTTTAAAATACCGTTACATCCGGAAAGGCACCAGCGCATTTCCGAACGTTTCTTCACCATAGTTACGATCCTACTTTGGGAGGTATAAAACATACGAGGATCCGTATTCACAGCTTATGTATACTACATGAAGATTTGCAATAGAGTACCAAAGTGATGACGTATCAAGAAGTCTTTTTCGAGAAATTATAATTATAACTACATGACATTGTTAACCGTACCACCAAATGCCCGTATACAAAAGATCACCTTCAAACCTCATTCCAGCTGCGAGTAACAGCAGTTTGAGTTTGCGAAAGTCCTTAAGGAAACACTGTTAATTTTGTTCGTTCACAAAATTATGAATTTGATTCAAACAACAAGGTTTGGGCAGACAAGATTTAAACTTTGGAAGAGATTTATCTCGACAATGGCTCAAGATATCGTTCTCAAATTTGGATAGGTCATCTATATCAACAAGAATAATGCAACGAGTTGAAAATAGTATCAATTTTCTGGTATTTATTTGACGTCACACTTTAGTACTCTATAATCGTTGTGATTTTTCAAAATGGATGTAAAATGGGGGGTGGAGACGTAATATTGGCATTGTACACTGAAGGCTGTTAAGAGCGACGTACCGTGTTTTCATATATTTATACAAGATTGATGAATGTGTCAGTTGTGAATGCCAAAGCGCTATTAATATTCAAGTTGAAGGTCTAAGGCGTTTAGGGAACGGGTCTTCGCTCACACATTGTACCCACGCTCCTTTAACCAGATTAAACCATAGTACTTTTACCATTACATGGGACTTAAAATACCGAAAACTAAGACTTTAAGTATTTTGCTTGTGGCCACTTCGTTACAATATAATCTGCAGCGTTGAATAAAAAGGGAATAAAATTCTCGAATGTATCTATTTCTTGTTTATGACCCAGAGGATGTTGATCCCAGACAGACCAAGGTTTTGGTCGCAGACTGCCTGTTGGTCGCAGACTGCCTGTTGTTTGCAGACTGCCTGTTGGTCGCAGACTGCCTGTTGTTTGCAGACTGCCTGTTGGTCGTAGACTGCCTGTTGGTCGCAGACTGCCTGTTGGTCGTAGACTGCCTGTTCGTTGCACAAGTTTGTTGTCGCCAGAAAGCTTTACGTCAGTTCTTGTGATTATATAATTATGTGTTCTCCGCCACCTCTTAATAACCTCATTTTGTTAAGATTGAAACTATTTACAAAAAAGAAGTATTTACAGAAAATTATTACGGTGGAAGTTATTCTTAATAGACTTATTGTGGTAAATGGCCTTAAGAGTGTCGTGTGCATGCTATGACAACACAGCAATCAAGAATGACTGCCGTTAACTGACTTTAAGACCATGATGATTATGATAATACTGAATAAGAATCACTATCCTATAATGTATATAGGAATACGTTCAGTCAGATAGCTAGTACTTATGCGATCTACCTCTCACATCCACTTACTTTTATGCTACTAACATTACGCAATACCTTATGTTAAAGACATGAAATGTGCTTATTCGACTAAATTAGTCCATCGCATCATTTAACTAGTAAGCTCTATTAACATTGCAGACATTATCATTACACTCCTGCAAAATGTGGTATAACTTAAGATATATTCCATTTTGTGTATGGGTGAAGTAGCATTAAGACCGCACAGAGGGGGGCGGGGGCGGCCCGGGTTAACAAACACTCTTTAGTGAAATAAATCCCCAATTTCTTCGAATCCGTTATTTACCCTATTCGAATACGGGAATCAAACTGTTTTCAATAATGATACCACTCCAGGGTTTCCCCCTTTACCCTCTAGAAAGCAGGAGCCGAAGGACTAGCTCTATTGCTACGCTGAGAGATTGTTAAAATTTTTTCCTAAATTTTTGGAGGAAAAATTTTATCATAAATTAGTTTAAATATCATCTGGCTTTATTTTGAGTGATTAAATTATTAAAACTTTTAGTCTCATCATCTCATTAAGACGTTATTGTTTTCATGACCAACATCAAAAGTTAAAGATTTCTATGTACCTTTAATAACTAATGAGAGACAAGTAGAAGTATGATAATTTTAAGCAATTATTTAAATTTTTACAACATTAAGACTTGTTTAGTGATTATCCTTATCTATAATATCCTGAAATTTAACAACCTTCATACCAATCCCTATTCCTCTAATTAGCATTATTCTTTAGTTTTATTTTTAAGGCCATTTTTTATCGAAAAGAGAGGATTTGTAATGTTAGTTTTGAAAAGAACACTAGAGAAATAGAAAAGGATGTCACCACCAGGGATCGAACTCGTGACCCATGTCACATCACGTAACAGGTTCGATCCCCGTTGGTGACATGCTTTTCTATTTCTCTAGTGATCTTTTCAAAGCTATTTTTGAATCAAATATTGTATTTTGATTTAATAACTTTTGGGTAACAGCATTCTAAACTTTGGGGTAAATATCCCTCCCCCTACAGTAATTTAAAGATAGCTCCCCCCCCCCTCACTGAATGAGTTAAAATCTTAGTCTCAAAGATGCTCAGGTCAGTAGTAAACGGAATGGGGCAGGTAGCATCTAGGTCATAATAATAATAGTCATAGTAATAATATGAATTCTTTTCATATGCTGTTGTAAGTTCTACGTTTTACATAGGGTTCCCATATGCTACATTGACATTACCCCCTCGCTATTCTCAATTCTTATAATCTGAACTATGGACAGTCACGTTGGTTTCGAAGATTCTGTGAACATAAATGTGATAAGGAGGCATTGCCTTTCTTTCGGCTTAAAGTACTTGATAGGTTGAAAAGTGGTATTATTTGCACCTGCCGTGATAAAATCAATATGCCTTCATATAATATCTCTTTAAGATTAAAGCACAGATCTGAATACGTGGAATTTTCTCAGACGTAGAGTCTATCAAGAAATTTATCAGCATCGATTCATCTTGTTCCTTTTATTAAGCAAATCCTTAAACAGAGCAGGTCTCTTGTTAGAGCAGACGTAATCTTTCCTTTAGCCAGCTTAAATGCTTTTAGAATCAAACAGTATGGAAGGAGATGGGGAGATAAGATCGTGCAATTAAAGGGGTTTGTGATTTTCTAGCCAGTAACACAATATACAACATTTCTGGTGACTAGTTTATTATATCGTACGTTTCGGCCAAGAATGCCAATTACTAGGTGAGTTGAAGTCCAGTGCTTCGTGCGTCGTGCCATGTGTAGCATTACAAAGAAGGTGACGCCGTTAAGATCCGCTCTTGATTGAGCGTGTATGCTAAACATATTAAATTAAACTCGGTAAACTATATGCATTTTAAAAGGTAAAGAAAAACACCTGCGGTCTACCTTGTGAAAGCCTTTCCCAGACGATGCTTGAATACTACAAAAAGTTTCGTAAGGAAGCAGAAAACATTGCACTTCGTTTTTTTTATTTCTCTTCGTGTGTTAATGAAGAAATGTTTTAAATTGATTGATGAAAGTAGAGGTAATTTTGGATATTTTAAAAAGTTATGAAGCTGTTAAAGAAAATGAAAGAAACATTAAGAAACCCTCCAACTTGCAACAAGTCTGCTCTTGATTGTTGATGTTAACTCAAGACTGTCTTCTCAGAGGATACTCATATAGCTGGGGAAAATTGACTGTAAATGACGATGTCAACGGATGGCATGGTGGAAGCAGTTTTTGTACCAAAGGAAATGAATAGTGTTTACCACTTACGCAGTTAAGCCCAGTTGTAAAAGCGACCCGTTGCAACACTGTGACTCGGAAATAGATTCCAGCTGTTCACAGTTCTCATTTTTGTAATACGTTTTCGTAATGAACAAATACAAGTCATGAACACTTCACATTTTGATAATTCCCTCGGCCATAATTAATCTGAAGAGCTCTTGTTTATCATCTAAGTTGATGTAGGATATATCTACCAGGGCTAAGGGTGACAGAAGTGTAAATTTCATCTTGTTCAGCAAATATTCTTCGCGGCAGAGAGGGGAAGGGGACTTTCATGTCGTAGCAAACGTTTGCCTGCCATTTCTAGTTGTTAAACCTTTTTAATGTTGAATTTTCTCTACTCCACTCTTGTCATGTCTTTAATCATTTAAACGTCCCTTGCATTTATTTAGTTTTGGGCAAAAAAGAGAGGTGTTCATTAAATTACTCTCTTTTTGACATTTGGCTGCCAAAAGTTGGGTTTTTTTCTTTTATGTTTCTTTGAGGCAAAGTATTTCATCAAATATTTATAACTCCTAACACTGTCGGTTTGGGAAATGACTTGTATTATGGTTCAGCGTCAAGTCGATGAGAGGAAGCATTTACTAAAGAAGCGGGTGTATTTAACTTTCAGCCAATATAGAAGGGTTGCTTGTTTGAAGGGATGTTTATAAAATAGGGCACTATTTCGAAGCAATGCTGTCAAGGTATTTCACATATATTGGCTCTGTGGCATTCTTTACAGAAGACCTAATCTTGTAAGGCCATCCCATAAACCCGCAAAAAGAGCAAAAGAAACCACAGAGCTGGGAAAAGATTGCCCTATTGGGCAATCTCGTAATACTGCTGAGGAACGTTCAGCTTTGAACTATTAAGCTTCGTAGCCTCCTTTTAGAGTTATCAGACGGATACGAGGTTTGTTGTTAACAAGAAAAGTTAAGATTATGATTGAACGAAGTAAACAAAATGATTACAGAGTTTCCTCTATTCGCCTCGATTAGTAACAGACGTATTTTTACAGGAGCGAAGTGTTCCAGCAAAGATATCTAAATCTCGTTTCCGCCGGATGGCTCGAGAACGAGGCTACGAAGCTTGACAGTCCCAAGTTCTAACTAACCACGTGCTTCCTAAAAGACATAACATATACCAACCTACTCTCTTTGTTAACACAGTTGCTTTCAAATGGTGGGAAAACAAGTAATGGCATCACTCTTTGTACAGTGCCTTTCGGTTGGACCTAGCCATGCTTAAAATAGACTTTCACTCCAACGAACGTCCTCTAAGCATACAAGCCACACAAAGGATGTTTCGCATCTGATGCTCTGGTCCTCGTTGCTTAATCTGATATCACGCTTTGTTATCTAAGGAGCTTAAATTGGGCATTCAACTGCCGTTCAAACGTCCATTAGCAATGGATTTTTTTCCAATTGCCTTGCATTCTAATTCAAATGAAGACGTGATAAACTGTACAAATGCCCTTCAAATGCGTTGATAAATACCTTCTGTTTCCTTTCCGTGGTTTACTAGTTAGATCTTGAATATCAACAATAGTGAACAAAGCACGTTCACCTTATAGCTTAATTACTTTTTAATTAAAGGAAGCAGAGATCTCGAGAAAAACGTATTCCCAAGCAACTAATGACAGTTACCATGGTATACTAGCTAATCGGACATTACGGTATTGCTACGAATCGGTATCCTGTTTACACTAGATTTTGCGGACCTGCCTGAATTTAGTCCGATATCTATGCTTTATTGTACAAGCTATTGAATACCATTGACTAACCTTGGAACTTTCAGTAGGTCTTTTGTAAAACTCGGAATCGAACGCATCAAAGGTCTCAGGATTTGCGTCTTTGACTGTTTACTGTTGTACTAACTGGGTCACCATGGTGAGATGGTTTGCACTAGTTTACACTCGTTTCCTCTGTAACCATTGACTTTTAGTTCTAACAAATTTGAAGGAAGCTGAGAGCAGTCTTTATAATGTGGTATCGCCTCAATAAATTTATCCCAGCCTAGCTATCCAAACGCAGTCTGTTTAAATCCAACCTACCCAAACGCATTCTAATGAAGCACATTCAGTCTTAGAGTAATAAAACCAAAGAAACGTGCACAAAATGCATGTAGCCTTTCATAATGCAGTCTATCCAAGGGAAGGTTTGTTTCATTGTTTATCTGTCAATTTTCAAGCAATGTAATGACACTAGCTTTCTCAAGGGATTATGGTTGTAATACATAATTAGTTAATAATGATGATGATAATTTATCTTATTTTATTTATTACTAGTACTATTAGTACTACAGCGACTGCTAGTACTACTATTACTACTATTACTACTACTACTATTACTACTACTACAACTACAACTACTACTGCTACTACTACTACTACTACTACTACTACTTTTACTTCTACCATTACTACTACTACTACAACTACAACTACTACTACTACTACTACTACTACTACTACAACCACTACTACTACTACTACTACTACAACAACTACTACAACAACTACTACTTCTACAACTATAACTACTACTGCTACTGTTGCTGCTGCTACTATTATTACTACTAATACTACTACTTATACTACTACTACTATTACTACAACAACTACTACAACAACAACTACATATACTACTACTACTACTTCTACCATTACTGCTACTTCTTCTACCATTACTACATGACAAACTTATTTATCACTTATCAACAAGTTTGTTGTAAAGAGTATCCATAAAATTACTGTGTCGTTTTAAACAAACAAACAGGGGTATATGTAGCTGTAAGGGAAGCTACTAAATTGGTATTACATTGTCTAATGTACGAATTGAAACTCGGCACTGTTGACGACACGATGCACGACATACGGACATAAAGTGGTACGAAAGACGTAAGCTGATGTTACTTTGGGTGACTTGGGTGTTCAAGTCTGTATCCTTCCAATTAAAATATAATGCTTCTTTTCTTTTATGCTGATAATTGCTAAGAGCATTATTTAGTTTAACAAAACACTCTCAAAATAATAAGAAGTACAGGATGACACAAAAAAACCCGGTCATCACGAAAAGTCAAATATCTTCCGAAATTTTAGTTAAATAAATACAAAACTTCAGTTGCATTAGGCCAAGTCTATGTAGCAGACGTCCCCAAAGTTTCAGGTCTGTACTACAAAAACTCCTTGCTTCTCAGTTGCTCCAAAATGTGCTCCAAACGAGCTCTCTGTCACCGCAGGCAAGCTTAGATCCGGCAGGCTAAGTTCTCAATAACCCTCCCACATTCCTCCCTCAGGATCGCTCTTATGGCAGCTGTGATTGCTGCCTTCAGGTCAGGGATGGTCTGGGGGTTGTTGTCATACACCCTGTCCTTAAGGTATAAAAAGCCTCAGTGCAAATAAGGATGATAGTACTTCGCTGGAAAATGTCTGTAAAAACTCCTCTGAATAAAAGGAGCACTCGACCCGAGTTGATATCTTTTCTCATCTTATTGCTCTATAGCTGAACAAATTCCTTTGCTTAAGAACTCTTAAAAACTCAACGGTAACTTGACCTTGCCTACCCAAAGGAATAATATTCTTAGCATGCTGACGACGGATATAGCCAAAAGTAGAATCAAGCTACAAAGCATTTTCAAATTAAAATACAAGAAATAATCATGAAATTTAGGTCATCGTTTTCACTCTCTCTTGGTATTCTGATCCTCACAATAATTTTTTGTATTTGATGACAAGAATATTTAAGGACTATTACAAAACATACTGAGTGACAGAACACAGATCATGCTTCATATATCTTATTTCGTGAGTTTTCTTTTATTTACAATCTCTGCTGTCGTACTGAGGGATAAGTCTTTGGATGCTAAGGACTTAAACCAAGAATTGTGTAAAAATGAAAAGGGCGCTGTAATGGTGAAATTAAATCAAAATTCTAGAAATAAAAGTGCTATTGTTTATTGATCATTCACAATGTCTTACCTCTGACTCTGTAAACGATGATCTTGCTCAGCAATAAAACTATTAATTTTAGACATAGGAGATTGAGTTAGATACTGGCCTATGTGTATCCGTGAAAATTTTAACGAGGATGAAACGTTTATGAAACATGCTTAAAAATTATGTAGTAAAGACAAGGTTGTGTTATATATGATGACTAACAACTAAGAAAGTTCTATCTACAAAATATCTTCTCTCAACTAAAAGTATCCTTGAAATGTTGGTTAGTGGTACAAAATTTGAATAGTGCGTTGCGTAACGGATTCATTTTGCTAAAAGCTTTCGCCATACACTGATCACAGCAATCGTAAGGAATGCAATGAGAATTTATTGGAAACGAGAAGAAAAAAACATGTAGAAAATTGCTATCGTGATAATAATTTTCTACGACTTGTTTTGCTCTCGTTTCCTATAAATTCATTGCAAAAGCTTTTTTACTTCACTCGATACGATCGCTGTGATCAGTGTATGGCAAAAAGGTTAAGCCAAATGAATCCGTTACTTAACACAATAATTAAGAGTGTTCTGTAAACTCAGAATTTCCTATGAACTGAAAATATCCTATCCACTGAAAATATCCTATCTACTGAAAATATCCTATCTACTGAAAATATCCTATCTACTGAAAATATCCTATCCACTGAAAATATCCTATCCACTGAAAATATCCTATCTACTGAAAATATCCTATCTACTGAAAATATCCTATCAACTGAAAATGTCCTATCAACTGAAAATATCCTATCTACTGAAAATGTCCTATCAACTGAAAATATCCTATCAACTGAAAATGTCCTATCCACTGAAAATATCCTATTCACTGAAAATATCCTATCCACTGAAAATATCCTATCTACTGAAAATATCCAATCCACTGAAAACATCCTATCAACTAAAAATATCCTATCCTATCCTGTCAACAGAAAATATATTGAAGATGGCTTAGAGTGTGGCAAGCACGCACTCGCAATTGTGGTGGTTCAAGTGGTGGTCAGTGGCAAAGTGCCCTTTATCGCTAGAGGGGTCTGCATCAGCTTTGCTTGAAAAAAACCGTATTCTGACCGTCTGCATTTTTATCAATGTTGATAAGCCTAGACGAGGAATAAGCGAAACGAGTGGCAAAGGGCTCTTAAGAAAGAAACGGTAGACCTGGAATCTATTCTCTTCTGCGTATGAGAGAACGCAGCACTGTTTCCACTTAGAATGGAATTAAAGGCAGATGAATATCAAGGTAGCAATGATGATAAAGATTATGGTAACTATGGTAACAATGGCGACAATGATGATGTTGTTGTTGTTGATGATGTGTTGAATGATGGTGGTAATGATAATGTTGTTGAGGTTGCTGATAGTCTTATTGTTGTTGTTGATAATGATGTTGTCATTCAAGAATACAGTATATCGTGGTACAGTGTAGAAAGTATTGCATGGCTTGTTGTAGTATAATATGATGAAGTATGCAAGTATGACTTCAGTAACATGCTATATCATCGAGAAGAGAGGATTTAAAATGTAAGTCTTGAAAAGAGCACTAGAGAAATAGAAAATATGTCACCACCAGGGATGGAACCCGTGACCCTCTACTTTAATGGGCTTTGAATTGATGATGGGCCGGATGACAGTTCTTTCTTGGTCAAGTCACTTGGTGCAGAGAGGCTGGTCTCCAATTGCGTTGAGCTGGATGTCGATTTCCACCGGTGGATGATTGGGAGCTAATGTGGCGACTAGAGAAATAAAGTATGCTAACATCGGAAGTCACCTAGCTCAGTTGGTAGAGCGCGCGCCGCAAAAGCGTGGGTCACGGGTTCGATCCCCAGTGGTGACATATTTTCTATTTCTCTAGTGTCCTTTGCAAAATTTTATGTGGTTTACTAAAAATAACCTTTAAATGTCCGGATTTCTGTTCTGGTCATACAGTTTCTGGGAGTTTGGTATTTAAAGTTCTTCGTCCTAGGACGTAGTTCTTTTCATCAAGGAATAATTTAACATTGTTTACATTGACGTTGTTTTGCCTGCTTTGCTCAATTCGTATGCGCATTGATACAACCTTACAAAATTATGTTTACAATGAAGTTTGTGGCTAAATTGTAATATTTTCCTTTCTCTTTCAGCCTTTGATGATATAAAGTCCCGAAAATGTGGCTTTCGCTTTCTAAAAAGCAAAAAAAGAGGAAAGAGTAGCACAGGTTATTGCATCAAGCCCGATTATTGTCCTGGTGCCACGCTTGGAACTCTGTGTGCTGATCTTTCACATAAATGCTGTGTGCTCGAAGATCGCAGCACACAAAATGTCCCAAGCGTTGCATTGTCAATGGGACAGGCTAACCAGATGTTTGGTAAAGTGAGGCGCACGACTGCTTTGCATGGATTCCTTAGAAGTGCATTGTTTTTTGCTAACGTAACCACTTGCAAGGAAATGGCAGTTTTCATAACTCAGGTATGTATTTCATTAAGCTTCATAGATACTACTCTATATCTAGTTAGCCAGTAGCATAGTTCTAGCATTGAAAACTACATCCACATTGATAAAGGCTTGGAAAAGATTTCCAACATGTTGTGGCTTAACGTAAGAATTCATTGGCTCTAATGCACAAAACTGATGAAGGTGGAAACATGGTTACCACTAGAGTAACTTGGACGTGAAATAGGGTTTTAGTCAAATTGTACTTTAGCAAAACTGGACGCCTGCAAGGTTTCAACGTAAAAGCAATTTAAAAATTGTTAAATTTGGACGTAAGTATATTTTGTCTTATATGTAATGGCAGTTATGTATAATTTGAGCAACGAGGAATTCAAATGGGTTTGAATTAAGTTTACGTTGAAAAAATTGCAGAAATAATTGGGTTGGTTTCATACTAAAGAGAATGACAAGAAGTTTTGCAATCATTTTTATCTCAATATTTCGTATCTTCAGTAAGATACATAATCATGAGAGATGGGTCGGTTTCATTTTTCTGCATAAGAACGTGCAAGTTGCTTTTGTGATGTAACCCGTAGTTGTCTTACTTGCCTTTTAAGCAGGGTAACCGTTCACCGTATAGCCAATTGTTCCTGATTAGCAATTGGTTAGACTATTAATAGAACATAATTAATATCACTGATTCCGTTCTTGCCATGCGGACACAAATGTCCATTCGAAACTCTACTTTTGATGTGAAGGTGGCCTACATTCTGCTGTGAAATGCGTCTGTGGAAAGTCCTCCTACTGTAATATTTTTGTAACTATAGTTCCCCCATCCTTTACTCACACAACTTTGGTATGAATAAGTATTAAAAAAACTCACCTTACTCTATTTTAAAATACGTATAATAACACTTCATAACCATCATAACCAAACTTATTAAAAATTGATATTTGAATGCAATCAACCTTACGGACTTGAACAAGAAAACCTTTGCTATGAAGACAAACAGAATTCGTTTTCTCATTAGGCCTATTTAATTAATCTTGTTTTAGCGGATGCTGATTGGTTCAAAAACACAAACCATTCAGGCAGTCCAGATTCTGATTGGCTCTTTCAAAAATACAGTTGGGTATTCTCTTTTACACATTTCATTTCGATCATTTCTGACTCTAGTACTCTGAGAAATATTAGACGAAAAAAGCTTTTGTGTATACAATTTGCTTTTGGGCAATACTCTTGTTTTGTACAACACGTAAACAAGTGTTTCTGTATCTCATGATTTAATATTGCGCATGTGTGATGGGATCAATGTAGTTTGAGGTTTACGGATTTTAAAATAATACTTAGTTAAATGGACTAAGAGAATAGAGGCAGTTACGTTTCTTATCACATTTATTTTCGTATTTAGTCGAAATTGTTTCCTTTAAGACCATCCAGATTTTGTAGGAAGTGTGTAAAAGAGAGCTAGGTTTTCATTATTCTGCTTCTGGGACTTTCTGAAGACCCTAGCAAATCTTTAGTCTGCTATTTCTTGCTCTTATATAAGCAAAACATAAAACTCCGTTACGTTAATTATCATTTTGTCTGCCACTTCATAGTTGCATTTGCATCGATTTTTTTTTTCCTAGGACTCTAATGCGATTTTTAAAATGTGCGTGTGTGAAAAACTCAAGGGAAACCATTTCTTCAAACGGCTATTTCCAGGATTTAATTGCCCGTTCAAGAAAAAAGCACATCAGTTATAACAAGAAACAATGTAATTACTTTATTTAAAAGTAATTTTACACAACAAGATGAACTTTGATGTTCCATCTTGAGAAAATTGCGTAATTTCAAAATATCAAAGTTTACCAGATCATCTTGTTGATATTTGATCTCTGAATCTGAATGATGTAGCATTTAAATCCAAATTTTCACATTTTTTAGTACCTAAAAATAGCAATAAAAATTGTTTACAACTGTACAGGATAGGGATTTCCTTTTGGGTGTTACAGCGGGGTGTCCATAAGCCCCCTCTCACACACAAAACAGGGTTAAGAATAACGTGTTACGTAGGAGTTTATATTCATGAAATATGTTCATACATCAGTATGATACAAACAAAGTATATGTTAAGAATTTTTGGCAACAACTCTGTCTCGGTTTCTAGGCCTCTACTGTCAGTACTAAATCATAAGTGTTTAATGCAAAAGACATCTGTATCATGTTATGAATATTATACTAAACCAAAGTATTGTTAGTTTAGGCCTATTTCAAGTTATCGACGACTTTTGTTAATTATTCATCTTTACTGTACAAAGTCTTGAAGATCCTTTACCTAAATTAAGCAAAAAATGCCCTATTTACTAGACATTTGAAAAAGAGATACAAATTCATGCAAATACAAGGCGCCAATGACCCTTAACAGCTTTCTTAACCACATGGGCATTGGAAAATAGTTTGTGCATGCGTAGTCCTGAAATACTAGCTACGTGTATTTCTAATGTATTGACCTTACTTTCGTGTTACGTATACAGCATGCTTTGGGTGAATGCATGAAACGGCTTGGTACATTAATGAAGGGACGTGAAGAAGCTGTAAAGTTCAGATATTTGACCTGTGTGACTTCATCATATAAGATGGTTTTTAAAAGGGATGGCAAAGAAATATGCAATCACTGAAACCTGGATAATGTTGAGGTCACACTTTGAGTTTCTTCAGATGCCAGGATCGAGTACTAAAGACGGACATGGTTACATAGCTCTATCTGAAAGTTAAAGTCTTATCAATGGATCAAACTTCTCTGCAGCCTTTCTGATGATCCAGGAAAAGTTGATCTGAAAGGGTTAAAATATATTAATCATGGATAAAACGTTAATATCCCTTTTCTCTTTATCAATATATAACTTGTCAGTAGTTTTTAAACCCAATCGTTTATAGTAAGCTTTTAATTTTAAGGGTTTTTAACAACCAGTCTGATGACAATGGAATAACACACCTAAAGTCATAGTTATGTGATATCATGAATTCTTTCCTCGCAGGTCTTTGCCAGCATTCTGGAAGTCTAGTATTTGTGCCTAAGACTTACTTTAGTAAGTTTATACATTCAAAATAAACCTCCTACGAAATATTTAATACTCTATTTCATTTTGTCTTTGCTGTTGATTTTAGTGAATGGTATTTGCTTTCCTAGCATAAAATGCAATTAGATAAAAAAATGGATTAATTCGATTAAATAAATATAACTGTCAATCATCGTGAGATATTGATTTAAGATGGCATTTTTATTTACATTTATAAGGAAAGAGAAATCGGGAGTGTGAAAATTAATACATTTTCAGTTTTATTTTATTCAATATCTGCCAAGATATAAGTGATCAAACGTACTATCGCTAGGAAATAAAATGACAAAAAACCTAAAAAATCACCAGTGTTATTCAAACAACGTTTGTGCCTATTACTCTCAAGGAACAATGAAGTCAATATATTAACTTTTTTTGGTCGTTTCAATTCTTTGTTTAAGAAAACCTGATATAGCTCTATGCGGCTTTGAAGACCCTGCGATCATGACCGTCTAATTTAACCACAAAAGGACATCCAGCTTATCAAACACAAATTTACAGTCAAAGAACGACAAAGTATTGGTAAGTCTTGTTGCCATATAACTATGCATCTGATATGACTGTCTCTTGTAATTTTCAATGTAAAATTGTCCGAATTTCACTATTTTGTAAATTGTTAAATGAGTTAAAAAATTTTAAAGCAAGTGGCAATACCTCAATCGACAAAATTGACTATGTGTAATATTGGAGGTTGAACCTTCTCCAAGAAATTCCCAAAATTCCTTGGTAAAGTATTTTTGGTTTATTTTGAGGCTACATTTCCCGAAATATTAAACAACTACAATATGTTTTAAAGGTCTCAGTTAGCATTAGCTCTCACGTTTAAATTGTAAGTGCCTCAGTGTCAACTGTTATTGTTTTACTGTCTGGATATAATGGGACATGTCAAAGAACATGTGGAGTTTGTCTGATCAGACAGACATGTTCAGATATTTCTTTGTCTTATATTGAGGTGGGGTCATGATTTGATTTCGGTAATGATACAAATTTTCTGACATAAGACACCGGTGTTAAAAGATAAGCACATGACATTTTGCGCAATGTCAGTCTGTTTTTTGAAACTCAATACAAATAAAAATTACTCAGAATTTACCAAAGTCTATATTTACGAGAGAAGGGTAGAATTGCCTATTTATAAATAGATGAAATATTTTATTTTCACATTACTAACACAGACTCTTAACCCAACAATAACATGGCAGATTTTAAAGACAGTGTAGAAATTACCCTTCATTTTTTGCTCCTTTCAAACAATCAATTACTTTCTCTCAGAAGGATGCGTTTGTTGGTAATATCTGCCAAGCTATGAAGATGTGCATATTCACATTTCATCTATCACTTTGATAAGTCACTATGCTGGTACCAGGCTCGCTG
>JAAAKM020006971.1:9907553-9962055 GCA_010016025.2 Alatinidae sp. Z8VKAUB7J3 | reverse complement strand
CATTGAAGGTATTGAGGATAAGAGAGGTGCATTGAAGGTATTGAGGATAAGAGAGGTGCATTGAAGGTATTGAGGATAAGAGAGATGTATTCAAGGTATTGAGGATAAGAGAGATGTATTCCATGCATTGAGGATAGGAGAGATGCATTTCAGCTACTGAGTATTTCTATTTCGTAACAAAAGGCAATCGTAGCTCTATGATCTGTACAAAGAATCGATGTACTAGTAAGATCAATTATTGTTTGAGAAATGGTTTATACGAACACAAATATTGTCGTCAGAACACTACTGTTGTCTCTTTGAATTACAGAATCATGTTGGTTATGTAAGAGATATTGTAGGAGATATTGATTAAAGTCCGGAAGTCACCGAAATCCATATAAATACATGATGGAAGATACTTGTAGGTCTCCTGCACCTCATCTTGACCACTCCTACGAAATCGTTTGACCTGCTGAAGGATATAGTCCGCTATTTCTCAAAACAGGACAAGGATAACAGCAGATGAAAACCTGATGAAGGATTGGCTTAGACAGGATTGACTTTGCCGTAATAGCAATTCACTTTTCTTAAGCTAAGAAACGACCCTTGTAGCTGTCGTTAATTTTAGGAACAGAAAATTTGCAGTTAAGTACTTAAAGACATTAGCTGATTACGGTTCTTCCACGAAGTCACGATTGGACAAGGCACGATCAAAACGTATGGAACCTTTTCTTAGTTTATAGTGCAATGTATGACTAGACTATAATACTTAAATATCAAACTATGAGTTTGGGTGATGCTATTGACTCGGTTGCCAATTAAGCAGCTCAGTAGTGAAGTTCATGACGGTGGCAGGCAAGACCATTGCACATCGGCTTTAGAGATCCAATCTACCATCTTCTCACCTTCACTCCGTACTTATCACCTCACACAAACGAGCTTACAATTTTCCCTAAATCTGTTTGTACATCAGTTATGTTGAAAAAGGGCGGTACAACTGTAAATCCTTAATTCGCTTGAATTCATCCTCGTTTTCTGTTTCCTCCAATTCCCCTGAAGACATCGTTTGTGGTTTCTAAATCGTCTCAAAGCGATACGAGAATCAACTTACTCAAAATGCGTGAACGCAATTCAGGGTTCTTTACACAATTCATTACAAACAATTGTAAATTTCTGTATACGTATTTGGTGTCAAAGCCATTTTAATCAATCGGGGTAGAGAATTCTCACCTCGTGACAACAAGGGAGTTTCTGTTTTATTAAAACGGGTTCCCAATGAATTATGCTGTTTGTTAGATTTAATGGGATCAGGAAGAGACACTGGACGTTCCACAGTTTTTGTTTTGTTCTTTACTAGTACACTGTCATGTACATAAGGTCCTACTAAATATTAGATTATTCATTTGTTATGATGACTCACCCAAAATGTTTGTAATAGAGGATGCCCTGCAGCCATATTATGTGCTGTGGGCTTTGTTACATCTTTGTGTACTTGAAAGGGTGTATGCATGGCCAAAGAGCATAAAAGTGAAGACTCCATGATTATTGGTGTTGCAAGAGATGAAGCCATAAACTTAAATTTCAAGGTAGTTTAAACCAATCGTGTATATTCTTCACAGAAACATTTTTTTAAACTTTTAATAGTTCTCGTTATAATATGAAAATATTAGTTTATCTTTTCTCTCTCTAACGTCTCTTTATAAAACACTCATTTCCTTCAGAATTCTCTTCTTTAGGTTACAAAACTTTGTAGAAAATATTTACTAACGGAATCATAGTGAATTGTCATTGACCGGTTTCGCTGCACCCTCATCAGAATGGCTCATGCACTCGTTCTTTGCACGAGCAATTCTGATGAGGGTGTAACGAAACTGGTCAATGGCATTTCACTAATGATTCCGTTATTAAATATTTTCTACAAATTTTGTAGTAACAAGAATCTTTACACAACTTTCTCAACAGATGAAATATTATTTTTATAAAAGTAGGGGAAACAAGATCCTAACATCATTAAAGTAACTGTGTGCTGAAGCCTGGCTTTGGCACATTATCATATTTACAAGTTTACATTAGATTACAAGTTCAGCATTAGATTAGCTAAGAATCAGAAAATTGAAATAAGCTGACAAGAAAGAATGTGCTACCCTAGAGCTAAACAGGATTCAAATTGTTACGGAGAACATCAAACTTTACTACAATTAATCTTCAAAACAGTTTCTTGTCTTTATAAAGCATCCTTGCTTTGATTAAAGAATAGTTTCATTATGGATTTTTACGTGATTTACCCATTTATTCCGTTCTCAAGAAAGGATAGTCCACCAGGTTTTAAAGTTGAAAAGACCAGGAAATGATGTCGTTGAAGTAAACCTTCATAGTTCGTTGTGACTTCCTGGGTATGATAGGGTGTCTCAGTGTCCTATCCTTAGTACCTGAAATGCATCTCTCTGCTGTCACAATTGTAGTTTCCTTCTTGGCGTTATTCCTATAGTTTGTACTTGTGTACTTGTCACCATAGTATTTAAAAGAAGCATCTCTCTTTATGGGAATCGGGCTACAAATCCTGGGATTTATGAAAGAAGAACCGGAGTTTAAGAGGCTTTTGGGGCTTAGGTAGGCTACAATTAATATATGCATTTCCTCAAAGTATCTCGTTATTCTTTCAGTTGGCAAAATTAGGAGTATGGAAGTGTACTGCAAGACAAGCTTTGAAAGTCTTCCACTTACTGACGCCAAAAGAGGCTGTTTGCCTTCAAGCATTAGGGTGTACTCGCTTTCTTCGACAGTGTGTCTCATCCCCTTTCAAGAATCTATATTTATCTCCGGGGCTGTATTAAGATTTTCTCCCTCTCCCAAAGTGGATTCTACTATTCGTACCATGATAGATAAAGGTAATAAGATTTTCATTGTCGCAAGGATATCGCCAAGCCACTGCTCTTTCTTTGATCTTGAGTTTCATTTATGACATCTGTTCTAGCCTCTGCAGTTTACCAACAAGTATGTTATTTTTTGAAAATGATAAATAAACAGTATCTCTCTTTGCTGTAGATAAATGTATTCACAATTGAAAATAGCTACCCTTGAGATGTAAACAAAAACACTGTAGGATATAAATAATTCAATAACAGTCTATTTATAGTATACAGTATTGTTGACACAAAAATATTCAAAGTTAAATGACTGTATAGCAGACATCATTGAAAAATAAACCAATACAACACAAAAAGGTTATTCATAACAAAGTCCATGGAGAATTGAGGCAATTCAAAGTAATGAGAATCCAAGACAGGGACCAATTTAAAAGAAAAGCTGTTTCAATAGGTAAGATGACGCTAACTTATTATACAAAACAAGCAAAAACATGCAAAGGTCAGTGAGAGTTCAACGTGATTATAGGTTAGGGACACTTGAGCAACGGAAGTTCAAGGAACTTTAGTTTTTCAAAAGGCGTCCATTTTTCATGTCTTTGTAAACATGCTTTGATTTGCTGTCAATCTTACTTCAGAAGATCTGAAATTGACAACAATTTTCTATACTCAACTATAAGCATTTTTCCCCAGATACTGGTTTGATACTTCTAAAATTATATGTATCTTATACTTCTTACTTGGCTTTATAGCTCAATTTGAACTAGTGACACATTTAAAGAAAACGACTATTGATTTAATTTTCCAAGACATGTTTCGGATATCCTCTATCCATCTTCAGATTTCAGCATCGAAGCTGGCTTTGAATATTTGGAGAGTGGGGAGGGGCACAATGCTGTGCCGAGAGGGGAAACCGTTACATCTGAGAGGCGCTAGAAGTGAATAATTTTTGGTCTCAAACGCCCAATTTTGGCGTCTGAAGGAGTCTTCAGACAAATTTCGGAGTGGCGTATTATAGGTCGAGGGGCATGACCTGTTAAGTTGGCAGGCAGTGACTAAACTGTTTTGTTTTTAGAACCGGGAGGTCTGGGACCGAGAGACCATCCCTCATATAATCGTTGTACTTTTTAAATACTCGTTAGTGTTTACATTCAAAAATCGTCTTCTGTTATGTTGGAGAAGTAAATCGTTATCACTGCGTATACTCTACCAAATATGACCTGCCCAGGCCTCTCCTTTACGGCTGTTCGAGCAGTTATTTTTTAACCAATGTTTCCTTGCTTATCTTTCACTCGTATTACATATAGTGTTAAATTTCGCCGAGTTGCGCAGAGTTCAGGAACATATAGATTTATGACGAGTTGACTTCAAACATTATCAATACTAAATTCCGATATCTTCCTTTGAGCACATGTCAAACTACGACTAACTGATTTAAATCAGTGATTCATAGCTATAATGCCTTGGATTATGGTTGTGGTCAGTCTCGTAACCAGTAAATAGCCTCGTAATGGTATGCGCACGATTAAACATATTTCATCACATACAAGATAGTAAATTTTATGTGTTTGAATCTCAGTAAACTCTGTTAATGAACTTTCTTTACAGTTCAGTGATGAAACTACACACGTATATTTTTTACATTCTAGGGTGCTTCCAAGTCCCATTTTGTCTGTCTGTTTAGCTCTGCTCATACAGGACAAATTGCTATTGATCACGTCGCATGAGGAAGAATTGTATGCAAATAAGTGTTTTGTCATCCCGTTAACATTACCAACATAGCTTTGGTTTAATTACTGCTTGATGCAAACAAATTTGCCTTTCCTTCTGCGTATTCTTCTTTAAGAATGCTGTCTCTCTGAGAGAATACCATATAGCAATTCCTGTTTTGTCCCTATACAACATTCATTTCATTGTTTGTCAGTAAAAGTCTGGTCAGTCATTTCATGACACTGACTTTCTTTAAAACACTTGGGATCCTGTCGTTCAACTGCATAAAATACCTGTTCTATCTATTTATGATCATTTCGTTTCCATAGAAAAGAACTGTCAAATATTTGCTGCGTGAAGTTATTTCACTAGACATTTCATTTTTATTTCACACCGTAGATAATTGGCTCAGGTTGACTAGGTGAATTTCCCTGTTCACATAGGCATGTTGCTACCGTCGTCTGGATTGATAGTTGTTGTAGGTCTTCCTGCTGAAGGTCTCTGCCAAGTCTTGGAATTACATAAAGGAGAGGAGGGGCACTGTCGAGGGAAACAGCAAAAAAAACACCCCTGAAAACTCTTGCTGTTATACACTTCGATGATTGCGATCAGGCTAAACCGCCGAGATTTAATAAAGCCTTCTCTTCTAATCAAGGTTTTTTAAAATAAAATCAAAAGTAAAATGATGGCACATTGCGCAGGCATGAGGAAATAAATAAAACTCATTCGTTATCAAATATAAGCATTATTACTGAGGATCCCCTTTTCAGTTTAATACAGATCAAGATTACAAGACGAACCATAGGGAAACACGAGATTACGTCTATTAATATTCAAAGTCATGCCATGATCGTATGATTTTCCAGTGAGAGGCTAATTACATGAAGTAGAGGCTCTTGACAGAAAACGCTATAAAGAATGCATTTATTTGACAACAACGATCTATTCTCTTTACTAACATTAGTAGGGAAACGGAACCTGCTCAAAGACTCACATTGATCGAATTTCCAAAGGCTCACATGTACTTTCATTTAGCAAAACCTTTTAAACTACTGCTTGGGCGGATAGTGCTGGCCCGTGAAACGGTTCGTCCCAAACTCCAACGATTAAATACACGTCACAATACATCTTTCATGAGCTTGCGTTTACGAGTGTGTAGCATTTCTTTAACTAGGCAATCGAATTTGCTAACACATTTGTTTGGCACGTAAACACTTTCAACTAGATTTGGGGGAATCGATCCATTGTGTTTATGTTCGTAATGTATAAAAGCAGAAGACGCTTTTCTTTTGTGACCTTCTACTCGCTCATACAAGTGCCCACGGGTGTATCCAACATACCCTGCATCGCACAGGTGACATTTAAGTTCATATACTACGCATTGTCGGTTTCCCAAAGGGCGCTTTATCCCTTGAATCTTGAGATCACTATGTAATTTGCGACTGACTGGTTGGATAGCCGAAACGTTGCAAAGAGATTATTACCTTAATGTTTGCTTGCTTTTATAATTGATATGATTATTGAAAATGCTTCAAGTTTGTATTTATATAAGGAAATTTAATCTCCGCCTATTGCAACGTAGGACTGTAGATTTTTACTTGTTTTCATACGTCATGAAGGCTTTTCTTATCAGTGCTCATTTCAAAGAAACCTGCTTTTATTAATATATAGCCATAGTAATGAAAATTCGCGGGAAATTGACCGTTGTAACTAGAAAGGACGTCTTCACCAATGATGCACCGCGATGAGATTAAGCACTTATGGGTCAACCTTCAAACTTTCAACTACTTTTCCTTAAATTCAAGCATTTTTCGAATAACGTCAGAAGTTGCAAGTGTATGTAAAATGGAGGGAAGGGTAAAATATGCATTACAAAATAACCGATCGGGTCCGACAGTTTTTCCCAAATTGTTAAGTTAGCCAGGATGCGCCATCTACTCACTTTCAGTATGCAACTTTAAAAGTTATCTCAGAATCTTTCTAGTTGCGTAAAGTTACTATATTAATTTACTATTTAAATTTAGTACATTCAAAACGTTATCTCCCAGTTGCACTGGTAGTCAAATTTCACAATGAACTCAAATTCGGTGATTTAAGACTCGATTGACTAGAAAGATAGTAAAGCTGGATAATGAGACAATGTAAGCAGGATAAGGGCAGCTAGGAAATTACACTAACAAGTGATCACCTGCGACAAAAATGTCTGGGATTTTCACGAAAGAGGGGTTACGCCCCTTTTAAGCCAATACCTGGCATCCCCTAATGCCTATCAGATAGTTTTACTGCATCACCGTATCACGATTTTTAATATCCGATGCTTTAAATTGCCTGTAGACCCATTTTATAAACATATTAGGTCCAAAGATTAAAGAAACCTAAAAAAATAGAGTTGCATTTTGGTGGCGATGAGATAACAGTGATATTCCGATATTCGTATTTCCTTTTGTATTAAAAGGTGATCACTCGTCACCACACCAAATTTAAACGGGGATTTTAGTTGAAGATTTTTAGTTCTCATAACTCGAATTTGGAAAAGTGAGACCTCCGTGGTTATGATCAGGCTTTGATATTGCATGTACATTGTTACATAATCTTATCTGTCCTTTACATGCTTACGAAATGTCTATAACATGGGTTTATCATCATTTTAAAGGACACTGGACGTGCTTTCCGACGTGGGCGTTGCTTCCTTAATGTGGACATTAGGGCTAAAGCATCCGGAGGGAACAATATGAACAATCAACCATAGTTCTAAAAAATCGGAGGACCTTGAAAGGCCTCTCAAATCGATCATCAACTATAGTTTTATAACTGCTGTTCTGAGAACAATGTGTCTGTGTGTGCTATAAACAGCAGTGCCGTAGCCAGACTATCTCTGAACGGGCATGCTTATTACCTATGAGCATATTTTAGGACATGCTTCATAAATGTAAGGCGTAAGGGCCAGCCTGTTCACCAATTAATGTAATTTTTGTGAAACACTTTCTGGAAAATTTGTGAACCCTATTAAGTTTGGTGTGACATTTGTCGATATATCTTTGCATTTTATAATAATTTTAGAATCATTTTGATGGCCCTAACGTAAAGGGACAAGACATGAACAGATATAGGTGTGCAGATTTGATATCTCGGAAAAGTTCTATGGAGCAGGGTATTCAACAAGTCTGAGAAATGCTCTGATACATTTCGAAACTCTAGGACAGACGATCATAATCTAGGGGATGCTATTTTACCTTGAAGTTCACTTCTAGAGGATGCTAAGCATACCAAGCATCCCCCTGGCTACGGTACTGATCGCAAGTCCAATAATTGAGACGAAAGAGATAAAGAGCTTTATTGTTAACAAACGATGCGTAGTATACTTTTTAAAATTTCACCTCTGCGATTCAGGGTATGTTGGCTATACCCGTGGCCACTTACATGAGCGCGTAGAAGGCCACAAAAGAAAAGCGTCTTCCATTTTTAAACATTGCGAACACAAACACAATGGAAAGATTCCACAAAATCTAGTTTACAATTTTCACGTGCTCGCTAAATGTGTTAGCAAGTTCAGATGCCTAATCAAAGAACACATTTGCAAGCGCAAGCCGGTCGTCAATGTGCAAACCGATTCAATTTCCTCAAAAGTATTTAGATAATTATTAGGTTTTTTCACCCTTTACTTGTTGTATAAATAGAGCTTGGTTTATTGTAATACAATTTCCTTGAGGATGGTGTCACGATGACTCCGAAACGTCGGAAACAAGTTATCACTGTAATTTTTGCGTCCATGTATTTCACCCAAAATTAAGTGTAGAGTTTAATCTGTCTGGGTTAATTTATTATTTTTCTTACTATGAAGTTATTCCTTACCAAGAGTACATGAATATGTAATGTTATAACTTGTGTTCAGAAATTATATATATGCTGCCTGAAGATACTAACAAACATTGGATTTAAATTATTCATGTCTGTGGCAAAAAAGTTACGATATACAAATATAAATATGTATTCATATATAGTTTTTAAAGGACACTAGAAAAGTAGAAAATGTCACCAGCAGGGCTTGAACTCGTCACCCAAAATAGTTTTTATTCACTTTCAATAAAATAGTTAGTTACTTAGTATCAGTGATGAAATGTGTTAAATAGGGAGATTCAGTTGAATGCAGATTGGCATTTACTGTGCTTTACAATCCCATCTTTAAATTGCATTATTTAAACAGTGCTTAATTATTATTGACATAACAAATCACTTGCTTACATGGTCTCAAGTGCTCGAACAGCGTCCAGTGACTTTAATCTGTTAAAAAACCTTGGGTTTGCAGTGAAATTTCCACTACAAACTTTACATTCTTTGCATCACCAATAAAATCATATTATTATTTGATATACTATTCAATTCTGCAGAGAGAAAATTCAAATCAACTGGCAAGGCGTGTTTTGACGAAAAATTAATTTGGCAACGACTTCAAACGACTTCTAAAGCAGAACCGCTATGCGCAGCCAGTGGTGCATTCTTTACTATCCAGTGCTCTAAAAGTAACAACGTTCAAAGTTGCTGGTGTGTTGATGCTGTTGGAAAGAATACCACCGAGCCTAAGACCAATGTCTATAATCTGAAATGTCACAACCAAGGTAAGTCAATGTAACAAGTAGTTATGAAAAATTTTCACCGAGAGTTATTTCCTCCTTCACGCTCTTCCTGGAGTACCAGAGACTCAAAAAATTGAGGGTCGAAACCAGGGCCTAATTTAAGAAAAAATTTCCAACACCACACTTTTTTATTAATAAAAACGCCTTATGGTATATTTATTAAACAACATTTAGAAAAAACTTTAAACAAAATTTAACTAACACTCTTTGTCTTAAGTCACCAAAAAGAAAGTAACATCATTGAGTTACTAAAACGAAAATTTACTATTTCTGTTTATAATACCCTTTTCTGTTTGTTTGATATCCTTTGCATCTTTGAAGACCCTCGAAACCATTCTTGCTCTTTATATTTCACCGGTTGGCGAACACGTCTGTTTTTGTCAGTTAGCCATTTATAAGCAGCCCCGCGAAGGTCAAGAATTTTGTAGAAAGTATAAATGTAAAACTGCAATAACTCTGTGCAAGTTAATACGTGGTAAACAGTTTATCTTGTTTGTATTTTTGTGCCTTGACGCTTCTGTTAATGTCCTTGTTTGTGTTTTCTCGCAGATATGAGCATTCAAGATGCATGCAAGGCTGTGCTGTTAATGGTTTCCTTTTTGCTTACTGTTGACATTTTATTAGGAGTTCTCTTTAGCTTTGGTGCTTTACATTACCTTTGGTATGGTAATACAACTGAATGAAAGGTAGGTTAGGATTTGGAATTAAACACTCGAGTCTTTCCAATTAAATTGTTACTTTTGCATGTACCGTATTTTTGGACATAACGTTAGAGATAGATTCTGGGCGTACCCAGTTTCACTTTCGGGCACATTTCCCACGCCTTAACTTTCATGGTCCTCCTCTCAAAGTACCTTTACAGTAGGCTTTTTCGTTAGATTCCTCACCAGCAAACTTTCATCTAAACCTTTTCTTTGAAGTGATGGATCCTTACATTTGTAAACGGGCATTTGGTGGCAGGGTTAACACTGTGATGTAGTTATAATTGCCATTCCTTAAAAATGTTTTTCGCGACGTCGTCACTTTAGTATTCGATTTGATCAATCAGTGTTGTAATATTCTGTCTTTCCTCGATATTGATAACAATGAATTGTGATATACAGTATATTTCTGACCTTTCACTTATACGTAATAAATTCAATATCGTACGGAGTTTAGCTGAAAAAGATCACGACTGTAAAGGAATGGATATTATATATGATGGTTTGGATCATTTTGAAAAAATATATTGAAGACTTCACCAAAAAGATTGTATTGTAGCTAATTATAGCCCCGGGCACGTGCCCCTAAAGGAAGAAGAGTTTTGAATTCGCAGACGTTCCCTTTTGTTTTACAATACCTATCATTTTGACCCATGAAATTTCTGTTAACGTGTCACTTTTTGTTCCCTAACTGTATTGGTACGTTAGTTTTAGTGTGTGATTTGAGACGCTGCCAAATTTTAAATTGATCCAGACAAAAAAGAAATAGTATTTTAACAGATGCAGGGAGGATCTTTCAGGCAAAAGTATTAATTCTAAAGTACTCTCCTTGGCGACTGCAACCGAGAATGAATTCCGCTATGATTTCACATTTTTGTTGACAAGCAAACCAAATTACATGCTCGAAGATAACGATTGATTGAAAACCTCCAATAATCTAGGGAATGTTATTATGACAAGAACAACAAGTTTCAAGTGTTGTTTTTTTCTTTTCAGCTATCGCCATGAACCCCAAGCGATGATACTATCATGCATGGAACATAATTGTGATCAAGTGTTTAACAAATGAGATTGCAACAGAAACAGAAATACTTCCATAGTACTTTTTTGTATCCTGCTCTACGTATATCATACTTCACTACACAAACAAGTACTTTATTTTCTCTTACATGAACTCCAGCATGGAAATAAACAAACAGTAACCTGGCTTATATTACTGGCCATGCGAGCTTTCTTTGTGGTTGAGATCTAAAGTAACATAACTCCGTTTCTCAGGATTCTCTTACATGTGTAGTGCACCTACATTAGTGAATGGCTATTTTCGGGCTTTCATCCTTTCTGCTGCGAAGAATTTAGGCCTCTTACCTTTCCTGCAGCTGAGAGCACGAGATTCTACTGTTTGAGAACAATGAAGCACGTATTCTTTGTCGCCATCATAAATGAATGGCCAGCATAAGGACTGCAAAAATTCAGTTAGACAAATGAGAGTTCAATGCACATTGAGAGCCATCTAAGGCAAATTTGTTATCTGGGTACTATCTTTGTTTTTATCTCTCAAATTTACGACCAATTGTTTGACCGCGCTTTAAATGTCGTGGGTTAAGAAACTTTATGCTATTTCACATACTTTAACTACGTGGTTGTTACGATCTGGGGCACAGTTGGCTTTTTGACTTCCCATCACTTAATACCAAAGGAGGGGATTAAAGCCAGCATTTTCTCTTGTCTAAATCAGAGTTGATCAGACTTAATGGTTTCCAAGGCAAATAGAGTCTACTTAAGTCGCTGATGTCAACAAACTCTCCAAATTAAAACTTTAAGGCATTATCGTGTTGTGCTGCGCAACACGCTCGCAAACATCATTTCTTACAAAGGCCAGTTCACATTTGTTGTTTCAAAACTGATTTTTTCGAGGCATATTTCAAGTGCAATGTTTGTAAGAATGTAAGGTATGTTTTGTTTTATAGCTAATTTATCATCAGTTTCAGCTTACAGCTGCTTAGCGATTTTAAAGCTTCTAACTGTCTTCAGTCTGACGTCTGAAACATTGGCAGAGAGAGTTTGCCTATTCCTGTGCCGTTGGATGCAGTGACTTGAGTTTGCAGCACAAATTTCCAGTGTCCATTTAAAGAGCCCCTAAAAACACACATATTTCCTCTACTGACGCAACCCGAACAATTGCTGAATTTCAGACTCTGAGAATGATACAAAAATTGTTCTTCTTTATATCAAATGTTAGTATCACAGTAAAGTGAACTTACTTCTCAGGTTTCAAATAAATATAAATATAAATATATGTGCACAATGCGGGCTACCTTACTGAAAATCTATTCTTAAGAAGGTGTGGATGAGTGGTAGGGTAAAATATTCACGTCATGACGGAGACCTTGCATATGTGTTACCTTCAAATTACGTCGCGGTTAGAACAAATGTCCTAAATTGTTCCCCTCCTATCTCAGAACCCCCTTTCATAAATAATCCGCAAAAACAACACACCTCGAAGTAGCGTGCATCTTAAGGTCAAAAAGGCAACAAATTAATAAATACTATCAAAGGAACTTTGCTATTAAAGGGGGTGACAGTGATGTAAAACTACAGTATTTTGTTATGTTTTAACATTTTGTTACGTAAATTTCCTGATCAATCACAATTTATATTAAGTTAATTCAATGTTTTGTTTTTAATTTAAAATCTAATCACAATGATTCCCTACCAACTTTAGTTCACTGTGGCCAAAATTACGTATTATACAAAAACGCATTTAATAATAAGAGTTGAGATGAAAATTTCAAAATCTTCATATTAAGGGCAGCTTGTTAATAAGGGCATTTCAATCCAGTCCGACGGCTGGACGCAATTCACAGAGTTGCCCGTACTACAAAAATGGCCTGTCCTTACTTCCTCGCTTCCTTTTTTTTAGCATTTGTATATTATATTATTTTATATCGAATCATTCCAATAAGAACTTCCCTTCTAAGATGAATGCTAACTAAAGGTTTGGAAAGGGTCTATTTCAGGGGAAAACGTATGTAGGCTACGCTTTGCGGCTTTCAGTTGTAAACGTTAAGTAGTCGACAAAAACCACCAGTGCAACAAAACCAACAACATGCTTGTGCTCACGATATCATTCCTAGCATAACCTATTTCCCTACATATCAATCTGCGACTTTTACTACAGTGTCAATAGAGACAATAAAAACAATAGCCAAGTGTACATGCATCTATCTTGCTAACAGTTGCGCACTTCACTCACTACTGCATCCAAAAATGCGGCCATTTTATACGAACTTTGAACACAATGTTCAAGAAGGATTTTTCATACAAATGTTCCCTGTGTCACGCGCTGAGAAACTTTGCATGGTGTGCCAAGTGATCCTCAACGAAAGTTGCAATGAAGTAATAACTGTGGTCGTAATTCTGCGTAAGGAAAGCGGTAAAAACAGATTAAAGTCTTCGTATTTTTAATAATTATTGATATAGTAAAATGGACACACGACAAGAAAATTTTAATTCCCTACGTACTGTATTCTGGGGTGCTGAATAAACAGGGTGGTCTGAATAAACGGGGGGTCATCATTACGGTCTAAAGGTAATAAACGGGGGGTCCAAATAAACGGGGGGCGTCATGTTGATGACACTTCTAGTCCTGCGAGAATGTCATTGTTTGCCCGTATCACACAGTATTTTCATGGGCCACAGACTACCGATCACTGTCCGTAGTTCGCAATTCAAAGCTGCCCGTTAAATGCAGAGTTTAAATGCAGAGTTTAGTACAAATTTTTGCTGGGACTTTGATTTTGCGCCCGCATTTCAAAGCTGCCCTTAAAAGGAAGCTGGCCGCTAGGACAGAGTTGCCTGTATTGTCGTTGTTGTTGCTGTTGTTGTCGGCGTTGTTATCGTAAATATCAGCATTATGATCACCATGATTACGAGCATCATCGCTATCGGCTCTTTTCTCACCATTACCATCAACATCATCGTGCAGCTAAATTGTAAGCATTTGCCAAGTGTCACACTTCCTGCCACAGTAACTCCTTGTACGATACATCAAAAAGCAGCAGGCATACATCAGTATGACCTTAACCAATTCTTCTCTCATTGTACAAGTGCCACAAGGGGATGCATTACTACTCAAAACAGGCAATAAGAAGAGGCAGTCTGGTGCCATATTTCCGTAGAAGTGCTTGAGATACACAAGGGTGGTATTTAATTAGAGGACGGTGCTTATTAAGGGAAATGCTGTAGTGCCATTTTCTTGATCCTTGCAAGCACTGTATGAGGCGTTACAGCCTTTGAAAAGTATTTAAGCAAAAATATGTAACTTGCAATATCATTTTCGGGTGCGGGGCATAAAAAGTTTAGGAACCACTGGTTTAGCACTATGATAAGCATTAGAAATATATGTAATGAACATGACTCAATACCAGTTTTTTTAAGGAATGCCATGTATTTAATTTTTTTCTTTTACTTGTATTGTATCAAATTAACTTAGAATTGTTTATTCTAAATGAATTTATCTAAAAGCCAGAGAGAAGAATGTTTTTTTGTTCGTGTGTAAGCGTTAAATTGATATAGTGAATGTTTGCAGTTGTTGATCATTGTTACACGCAACTTATCAGTTATTTTTACGCCGTTACTTAACTGTCATCATCTTCATGATGTGGCGTTATAAGACCCGGCGTCAAAATGGGCCAAATTTCATCCAATTTTGCACCAAAAGGCGGCATTTGTATTCGAATCTCTGTTTTTGCAAATACTAATAAATTATTATTCTTGGTCACAAAAATTGCATTTGTTCGTTTAGTGTATATCCCGCTCATGAAAAATATCTCAAAAGATATTTCAAAACTTCATACAAATATTGATAATATCAAACCATTGTTAGGGTTCTTGAGTTTAGCCCTACATGATTTATAATTTTTATGAAACTCTTTGGAGAAAATGGAACAGGCAAAGGTAAGATCATACCCAGAGATTTATCAAGGTTCGTTTTCATTTCATACCCTTCATGGGAAATAGTGCTTCCTATCATAGTGCTTTTTATTCACGAAGCAAACTCATTCTTGAGAAAACGAGCATTTGTCGGGAAAGAAGTGAAAAAATTTTGAGGATACAAAACAACTAAGGAAGAGACAATAAATACAAATTTATTTTACAAGCAACTGTTCTCGATTTTGAAAAATTATTAAGCAATTACAGAACTAGTAGTATATTTTCCCAACTACGCATTTAAGCAACAAATAGCCGAAAATTTCCTACTTTTAATGAAGGAAAATGCTTATATTTCATGAAGGTATGAAGGTATCTGCCTATGGTAAAACCGTTTTACTTGCAAAGAAACTTTATTACACTTTAACTTTATTACAGCAGTTCATTTTTGTTCTGCTTTTCCACTTTCATATCTCTCTGAGTATGATAGAGGAATTTGAAATTTAAGTAGCCAATTAAGCAACTTCTGTACTTTCTTTAGCCTGAAAATTAAGCAACCTTACTTCAAGTCAAAATCCTGAGTTGCTTATAAATAAGATCCTTGTAGTGAAGATTGTGATCAAGGGTAGAGACAAAGTTGTAATGAAGACATCGCAGTACTGTAGTTGTCATCACTGTAAAGCTCGACGGTGTTAGGGACCAGGAACTGTGTATCTCTAGTTTCGTGCAATCCATCTAGAATTACCTGGCTTTAGTCATTGTTGAAGCTGGTGGTCAGCCTAAAGGACCTATTTGGCTACATTGGCACACCTTCAGGTTGAATCTGGGCACGATTATCAGAACTCTACACATCAAGGCCTACGCTATCTGCAGATACCAAACTGGATTGTGCTATATGAAGATCATTTCTCGGAGATTTGGGGGAGTCTCCAGTACCCAGAAATCGAAAATAAAAACTCAGACATCATTAACTGACGACGATGAACGTGTACTATGGCCCTAATCAGTTTCATGACGGTCGTTTTGAGAATGCCGAGGCTCTAGCCATTGTCCGGGATCTGGTTCAATATAAAGAACGGCTTTGGGTCCTATGGGCACCACATCTTGTCAAAGGTGTGCATTGGGCATCGAGATCTTCAAGCAGATACCAAACACGACTTTGTTCCATGAGCTTGATTTTTATCTGAGGGCCTTAGACGCCCCAATATCGAATATCGAAAATCGAAAATCGAAAATCGAAAATCGAAAATCGAAATTCGGACTCTACAGTCTATGGCGGACATTCGTCCAGTGTAAAAATATCAAGTTTCATTGTGATTAATCTTGAACTGGTGGGGCCTTTGGCTTTTTGGAAGAGCACCCCCCAAATAAAAAGGGCCAGTGTTTGGTACCAGTCCTTCGATCCGGAAACTGTTAACCAAAAAGGCAGGAATATCCCTTGTTCAACTTTTTCCTATTTGTATATCGCGTGACATCAGCTCCAATTGGCGGTAGGTACAAGGTATCGCACGTTATAGAATTTTCAAAATACAAAAAAGGACTTCAAGTAATTGATGTTGTGTGAGTCATTAATTGAAAATAATTGAAAATAAGCAAGTTGAAGACAAGTAGTTTCCCCTTTTAATAAACAATGGCAATCTTAATATATTTGAGTTGTTTGGAACAAATAGTGAGCCTTAAAGCCTTATTGACGAGACGGGCTTGAGGGTCAACGAGGTGTAGGGTGATTCCCCTCAACATCGTAGTCACCACGGCTCTTGCTCTTTTAAATGCTTCTAGGTCCATGTACGCTCCCAGCTTGGCAATAAAACGTCTCTACAGCAAACTTACTTGAAAAAAATAATGTCCTCGCTAGAGAGGTTACAGTTCAATGGTTTGATTATTGGTTGTTAAAGAAAGCATCATATAAAAAATGTTGTGATTGTCAAAGTCTCATGGCGCGAAGACCATAGGCCTACAACTCATCTCATTTTTCGTTATCTCTGTAAGGGGTTCAGACAATCATAGTTCATACTGTCAGAACTGTAATTCTAAGTCATCGATCAATTCTCCAGTATTAACTTAGGCACTTGCACAAGAGCCTATGCACCTAACGTGCTCACCAGATAAAGATAGCTCTGTTAAATTTCTGTTGTCATCTTTCCTATTTTCTGGATGGATAAGTAAAGTGTACCGTACAAGAAGTACCTAAGTTTATACTAGAGAATTAGTCAAAGATCAAGAATCGCATTTCTGACTGTATCATCATCAGTAGCACTTAACTTATAAAACTGATAACTTATAAAATAGAAGCCATGCATTCCTATGAAATCTAGTCTAAGCGTGTCAATAATGGATATCGATTATGGGGCCCTTGAAATCTCTAAAACATCTTGAACCCCGCCATGGAAATCTAAAACTTCAGATCGACACCGAACCATTTGTCGACACCGAACCATTTTAAGCAGCCACAGAAGGTTTGCCGATTTTCAAATGTTTCGAATTGATACCCATAGATTTATGAATTAACAGCATTCAGCAAGATACTATACTGTATATCAAAGGCAGTGCACATTAGAAGGAATAATTGATATTACAACTTAATATTGCAGGTAGTGATGATTGAAAATAATAGAAATTAAAAAGATTTTATGCTAACCTCCTTGATTGCTAAATGCATCTTGTACCAGCATGAATATTAACAGGGTGATACCCATTTTATGCAAGCCCTTCACAATTGTGTTCATCTTCCTCCCAGTTGCACCAATAGTCCACACATAACACCTTCACTCATGTATTCTGCATTTACTGATGCATCTTGACTTTAATAAAGCCAAAGAAAAGCCGAAACTTTACAAATTCACTTAATCACATTGGAGCACTTACAAAAGATTGTGATTCTCACAAGATTTTTCGTCGGCGGAAATTTGTGATTCACACGAGGGATATCCCCTTCTTTATGTCAACAGCTAAAGATAGATCTCAGCTGCATGTGGCCTGAACTAGCCTGTGCGCAGACAGAAACTGCTGACGCAGTAATGTAAACGCCACTTTGGTTGGGATAGTCTGCGTACAGGCTAGGCCTGAACATGTTTAAGCCAGAGTCTGTGTGAATGTCTATGCAGTAAATAATAAATAACGATACATGATAAACAACGAAGTTGAAGAATGTTCAATACCAGTGGCGGCCCCAGTTAACCAGTTGAGAGCTGTGGGCTTCAACCCATCCACTTTTGCCAAGTCTCTCTGATCAAAGGGGCGAAGGAAATAAGAAAGAATTAAAGAAAAGAAAGTCCCATGTAGCCTTATAATTCTCAGAGGATGCCAAATTGTCTCTGAAGAGCGAACTGCATGAAAAGAAGAAATATTTGCTTACCTGCTAAATATGTATGTCTAATAGGCGCAACAAACTATAATTGTTTATCAGTGGGTATTGGTAGGCCCACTGGAATGTACGGAGATCTATGGTATTCCAATTTTCCCATGTGTGATGGAGCGAGGGGTAAACCACTTATCACAAAAGCATATCAATGCTTCCATTCAAATAATAGAGTCTCTCAGGTATTTCTGTTAAGATAATGAAATTATCAGCAGAGGTGTGCGAGATTTACTGGAACTGATTTACTCTTAGGAATTGGGAATACAATTAAATGGCGTGACTGGAAAGAGTGTTTTGTCTTCACTTTTGTCACCTTTCCTACTCTAAATAAGCGCGGTTTTTGTAGAGATTTGTATGTAAAGAAAAGTTAAAGTTCATTTAAACATTAAAATAACCCGCGAATGTGTACCAAATTCCTATAGTTAAAAAGGTCATAAATAAGAAGCCTGCTCTACGAGATCAATTTACATTTAATTATGTATCTAAGCCTAGAACGGACGGTTTGCAAATAATAAAGACTTGACTATGTGAATCAAATCAAGAATCAAATTCCCGTCTCTGGACGATTCTGAGGTGATTCCGCAACCTAGAACACGTGAAATATGTTCAAGCACGAAATCGTCATTATTCGGAAGCTCCGCTGACACAAGTATTTTACAGCTTCGTAAATCTCGTTTTCGATATTTGTGCATGGTGGCTTGGTATGCTAGCAAGTTGTCAAAGCTTCATAATAGTTCAACACATTTTGTATTTTTATGTAGTATCCAGGTGGTTTTTAGTACTAAATCTTGTTAATAAAAGAATGGTAAATGTTATATGACTTCGGGAACAAAGTAAGGTTTTTTCATTGTAGGATTTGAGGAGTAAATTCAGCATGATACGCCGGGTGTACATCAGCATTGGGATTCTATTGTACATCGTTTTGTGCAATGTAGTTTCAGGACTCGAGGATAAGTCAGGTCAGGATGGTGGCAGTGTCAGCGTGAGTAATAAAGCTGATGAATTTGCTGAGTTTGACCAAGAAGATGAAGAAAGTGAGCCAGAGGATGATAGCGATTTTGTGGACATTAATACTGAACGAGGTAAACAAAACGTAAGGCATTATCGGATCCAACAAGTCAAAACCTGTAGTTGATGTTTTTGTAGATTTGGAGGAAAAGCCTCAGATATTAAGCTTTCGATGAAAACCAATGTAAATGTCACTTTAGTTATGGATTTGAATTATCAGTCCGTTGAAACATTTCTGGCCTATAGCCTACTGTATATCATCACTATATGAACTCGACAATCGTTCTTTGTTGAGAAGTTTGGCACTACCAACTTCCATAGCCCATAGGCCTATATAGGCAACAGAAGTGCATCTCTCGTTTAAAAGGGTAATATTTCGCATCTTTTATTGCAAATTTACAGGACCAAGTGCTCCCATCCCAAATCAAGAGCCAGAAGTAGATGAAAACGAAGATACAAATGAGGTACGGGTACCAATATTTGCTTTTAAATGTGATCTTTCATACGGATCAGTTAGGCTCTAAGGCAGCATCATCATTTTTACCATCGCCATCATTTCCAGTTAACATCTATAATTTTGTATGTTGGCAGAGATTATAGGGCCTACTATATACCTATCTCCCCCATGGATTATACTATTTATCCTGAATCCTAAATCTTGGTCTCTCAAGTAAATTTTGCTGACATTATGAACATTCTATTCTTTCCTCTGTTTATTGTGCAAAAACATCATTGCTAAACACATCCACTAATCTTATGCTCTGAAAGCATTATATATATATTTATTTATTTATCATGGAGTGGAGCATTACCACAATAGCTTGCTTTCTTTTTTTACTAACGGAGCTGAGGGGATTCGAACCCACGACCCATTGGTTTGAAAACCAACACCTTAACAATTGGACCATTGGGCATTGGGTCCATGATAAATATATAATAAATGCTATGTGTCTGCTAAGTACTTATACTGCTGATACATACTATATATATATATCAAAAGGCGTGCAGGCCAAGTTCAGTGTTGCTATTATAGCAATATATCTTTACTTTGATGGACCTCAAAGGTGTTGATCTATTTTGAAATGGTAGAAACATAATCCTTTCTTTGTAGGTTATATCACATTTTTAATGCAAGTCACTGACAGTGAGGCTAATTCCTGTCTAGTATTGCTGATTTTGTTGTGGAGGAAGTCAACACATTGAAAATTTTTGTTTTTTTGTAACTTTTGTAATATGAAATTAACTTTTGTTAATTTCATATTTCCCAGTTATTGATTACAAATTGTAATTTTGATAAGGCCATTTGTTATCGAATTATGGGATTAAAACAAATTTACCTTACAGGCAATGTGTACATGTGGACAATTTTATTCTCCCTAAAATAGGTAGCCCTATGATTTATATCATTATATATCAACTTAATAGTGGATAATGATTTTTGAAGGTATATACTTACTATATGTATATGGCTATGTGCTATGTATAGTATATAATTGATTTTCACTGCTTTATTTACTATTATCCAGGATGCATTTGATCCTTATGCAGACGAGGAAGAATTTGAGGTGTGTATATGTAGTGTTTTTAGTTCAGGAATTTGGGCAGTAGGTTCTCCGCAGCCTCAATCAAACCAGCTGACTGTTGCTAGATTAAAAGTTACTACTCTTACAAATAAATTCCAGTGTCTTGAACCCAGGTAGGACAATACGTAAACATAGGGAGGATATACAAGCCAGTAGAGGTTTACTTATGACACATTACCAAATCCATCATCAGACTTAATAAAACACATCTTTGTAGAATACAATTTATGTATATATGCAGTTGTAATCTTGAACATATTCTTGATGGTATAAAGTTTGAAGATTGATGATAAAAGCAGACACATGGTATTTTTTTACTCAATTGAAGCTTTTTGATACTTACAAGAAACATAAGGACAATTCTTCAGTAGCACTGTATATACTTCAAAAATGTGTGTGTGAATTTATAGTATTCGAAAGGAATATGGTTGAAGCATAGAAATTGAGGTAAAATCATTAATAGTGGAGAAATTTTGACAAAAATATTTAAAATATGACATGCCAAGATGACAATAGAAATCTTACCATACATAGTCCATACATGTGTGATGGCCTGCGTTTGTTGTACACCTCATCAGACATCTGTTTCAATTTCTTCAGATATACAAGGGGTTTGCTCTGTATATAACTTTCACTATAATTTTGATGTCTCGTCCTATTGTTCAACATCATCAATTCTTTCAAACTTTGAATTATCCTTAGCAATCCCTCATTTTTGTGACATATTTTGCTCTATCAATAATAACAGTACCTGATCCTTTATCAGGTTGACAAATCATTATATCTGAAATGGTCTTCAGGGCTTTAAGAGCCATAGAGCACTCAAACACTACTACCACTGTACACATTGGTGATGCAGCATTGATTGTCTTTCTGACACACTAATACACTGTATATCTTGAAAGTAACAGGTTTACATGTATTGATGATGTTGCTCTTTTATGTTTTAATTATAGGGTTATAGTAAAGACAAGACCACGAAAACCAAAGTGCCCGGACCTGACCTTAAGATAACAAAAGTAAGTATGACATTCCCTTTGCTTGCCTAAACACTATTTCTACTACCACTGCTAATTCATTATTGAGTATACAGATGTTTAGACTGGGATGTAGGTTCTATGACTCCTTAGTGGTCTCTTCACTTCAAGTGCTAAATATCACTACAAAATCCCTTCAAGGAATCATACTCTTACCTACTAGAATTGACGGTGGGTGAGCTATCAAGTGGGCTGTTGTGCCGTACTTCCTAATAAGTTTATTTGGCAATTAGGTAGTTCTTTTCAGTGTAGAGTGAAATTAGAAACTAGATGAAATAAGAAATTGGGTATCAATTTTTCTACCAGGTAATTTTCATTTATAAGAGGACTGTTTTTAAGAATCAGGAAATCAACTATGGGGATAAAGTATGTAGGCTGTTAGAAAATTAAAAATAACATGGTAAAGCATCTTTTGTTATCTGTTAAAACTGTTGTTTCACCAAATCACAGAAAATGTTTTTTTCTCTTTATTTATGCATTTTGGTAGTAGTTGCTTTTAAATTATAAACTTTGGTTTAGCAAAGGTATAAAACCTACTGAGACTGAATTATGAGGCGACGTCTTGAGTCCATTCAATATTTAAAAAACGTATATAGTTATATATATATATATATATATATATATATATACTGTTATATTTTCATAAAAATACTATTTTCTAATTGTTCTGTTTATTTATCTCCTTGGCCACAGAAGGACACAATAAATGCTGTCCTCTAAATATTGAAGTGGCCCAGAATAAATGACAATTATATACTTATAATAGAACTCTGCTTTATAATAGAGGCAAAGTTACATTGACGTGGTGACACTTAAATAGAGAACAGTTGCATGTAATGTGCCAGTGTTGCCCTTAATTTGTTATGTGTGAAGGCACCCAGTCACAGGTCTTGTTTCTTATTATCAGGTCCCAGTTCACCTAAGAGCTGGTTGGCAAGGATTTTACATGGAAATTTTGACAATTCTTGGTCTTTTGGTGTATGCTGCAAATTTCTTTACAGGAAAGGCAAAGAATTCAAAACTTGCAACATCATGGTAAGCTGTAAGCCCTTTCTATTTGTCGTAGTAGTATAGCAGGCTTTTATAGATTTTGAATAGGAAGGATTTGCAAGCAACTTTACTCTGATTGATCACATTTTAAAAGCTATAGCTGTTGAACAAATGGTGTTTAAAGCAATTACTGTCAGAACCTACAAGAGAGAGAGAGAAAACAGCACTACTCAATTTATTTGCATGTCATAGGATGACTGATTTTTAGCACACCTGGCATCTTCACTGTCTTATTGTCTTGCTGTGGCCACTTAATGCCAAAAAGAAATGCTAAGTAGCAGGGCCGATATGTGTAAAACATCTTAAGTGCAAAAAATCCTTAACTTTTAAGAATTTCCTTAACTTTTAAGGATTTCCTTAAATTTTTGTTAAGGAAACGTCCTTATCTTAAGTGCTATGCAAAAAAAGACTTAAGGTAAGAAAATTCTTAAAATCCTTCCTTAACTTTAAGGTACCTCTTTGGTTTCCTTAAGTGAAATGTCCTTGATCATTCGTAGTTGCTCGTTCTATTCAAAGATTGTTTGTTATAAATCACATACCTAGCTTCAAATATTTTTAAAATTTCGATCCCTTCTTTGTCCACCATTGTTATAATTATGACACCAGGTTCTGATGAGAGTCATACGAAAAATCTTTTCAACCTGAATAACGGCAAGTCGTCTTTTCAAAACTATGACAGTATTTTCGAAACGTAAACTATATGGTTCTACTGCAAAAAATGGTACAAGTAACAGCACATGTTGCCTCCAAAAAACAGTCTTAACGAGAAATAAAAAAGGTGAATTTCTGTGGGATGTGAATTAGACAACAGCGCCCAGGCCGGCTCGTATCAATACATAGATACTTTGCCAGCGACAATTCATGAAATGACAACACTGCTTGTCAGTTATGATCATATAAATCTAATAAAGAAATAGATAACATGGAAACCGATGGCTACCAATTATTTATCAATAAAAAGCTCTCTAAAATTCATTTTATTTGAACCTAAAGCCGCTTAAAAATCAGTAAGGTCCTTCCTCTAAAAGTCATTTCGCTTTCTATTTATATCTCTTTTGTAGCTTAAATCTCAATACTGCAGACTTGAAAATGTCAACGAGGATCTGCACGTACAATACAATGTAATCAGCAACTGAGCGTTCCTCAGCAGCAGGTTAGTCCAATCGATGTACTAATCTGGACTCTGCTGTGGGTACTTAGCTCGTACTTAATAAACACACCTGTTCCTTTGCTCCATTATTCTTTATCTTAATCACTCTTTTGTATTCGGAAGTTGACATGTATGTTTTTCAATATTTAATTTTTCATAAAATGTGGCATTTCGGTTCATTGCCATTTTGCACGAATTTAATCACATGAGATTTTGGCAGAAACGGACACAGCGGCAAAATAGGCAGTCACGCTGGTCTTGGCCTCGCCGAACACCATGCAAGCATACTGAAAATCTCATTGAAGACGAAAGCTTCTACTGGCTCCCTCCAAAAGACCACGTGTTTGCTCTACGTGGTCATTCTCGGCATACCAAAAGGAGCCGCGTTAAACGTCAGCGATAGAATTGTTTCTCCAAACAAGACTTCTCTCGGCTATCCCGACCCTTCACATTACTCCATTTTTGTCTCTACCCTCGAATAATTCCCCTTGTAACATGACATATAGATGAGGTCATACGCATGGGCATTGATCCAAATCACTCGCATAGATCCAAATCACTCGACAAGAAATTAACAAAAACAATTACAAATAACTGCTGCAGTTACTCGATGAATGCCAAATGAGAAGCTAAACCAAAGCTACGGCGAACCATTGCACAGAAGAGCCGCAAATTCCTTTGTCGCCATGTGTGAAGAAAGAATGAACCTGTATGCGAGGTACGTCTCTGGCAGTCAGAATATATAGCGTAGGAATAGAGAGCGACCTAGAAGCAACTACGAACAAGATTGAACACTTGAAAATGAAAAACTTTCAGTCAAGCGGCAGAAAGTTCTGTAATAGTGAATTTGGAAGTGGAAAACTGTTCCCGGAAGCGGGACCCGGAACGTGAAATGACGGGAATAATTAGTCTTAAAAAGTTAAGGGAAGGAAACGTGACTTCGTATGAGAAGAACAAGAAAACTCCAGAAGCAAAATTTATTCCTAATAACTGTTTCACTTACATATCAAGAAAATTTGTATCGATTTTCAAACCGTTTCGCTAGCAGCAAACCCTAAGAGGAACCAGTCGATCACTGTCATAATACAACATTGAAAGGCACTTCAAATGCTTGACTGGCACACGCATTCATGTACGGAGATGTAAAATCGTAATTAGAGTTGGCAGGGAGAGGAGTCGGCACCAGCTCTATTTTGCAGAGTAATATCTGAATTGATTAAAAAATAGCATACATGGCGGTAATTTAAGATGAGACGTAGGACAACATGAAATCCACGGTGAAGTTTACCCGTGAGAAATGACTAATTTACAACGCAATAAAGTACGCCATGAACCAGACGCGAATTAGCTGCAAAATAACTCGTGAACGATCCTAGCAAACTCGACTGGAAGAAATTTATATACAACAGAACAAGCTGTTGAGTATCTGTTGTTGATAATAACGACAGCAAAAAAACAAACTACATTATATTGTCTGGACATGAACCATCCTATATTAGTGGCTACTTTGTGAGCGAACGTGAAAAAGACCAGAAGGTAAGCCCACGCTATAAGAAAGAGAAGGCTATTACATCAACCGTCTGCTGATGATAGCGATCCGACGATGAAGTGCAAAACGAAGTCTCGACTTGCAGTTTTACCATTATGTACAAGCTTTGGAGAACAGTTTTAAGCACCAAAATGTCCCCTATAAATCTTGAAGAATTACATTTTGTCTCCCGACATGTCGCACTCATCTGGGAAGTACGGTGCCAAACACTTGTCTAACAAAAAGTCACTTTAAATTATTGTCTGCACCACAGACTATTTGCAGATCAGGTTTTCTTATTTCTGTAAAATTTCATTACTGTGGTCACTTTGAGCATGTCGCAAAAGTCAAACAAACATCTCACCTCAACTAAACCTTTTTACTTAAACTCGAACAGCTATATGAGATAAGTTTAAAATTTCTCAAACTACAAGTGAGTGATGAAGACATTTCGTCTCTAGACATACAGAGTGAATCAAATTTGAGCTAAAACGTCTAGGTGATCTGTAAATCACTGATTAGTCAAATAAAATAATTAAGTGTGAACAGTGAACGAAACTCGTGCACCAGTCCTCGGAGACAACGGGAATGGGTTATAGTAGTGTTTGGGAGTACCTGTCTGCGAGTTACAAATCTACCTTGGAAAACAAAACATATTTTGTGGCGTCAAAATTCAAACTTTCGGTAAAGTGTGCATCGGCTGCGTTCTTCTTATAAAGCAGCAAAGTCTTTGATTATCATGAATACTTTCTTATACATGACCTGGCATTTGTTGTTTGAAAACATGAAACATGTCTATCAAACCCTTGCTATTGGAATCCAGTTTATAATTTTTATGAATGGAGGAAAATTGTATTGTATTTGCTATGTTGTAAAACCTAATGGTCATTGCTAGTCATTGTCGTCATTGTAACGCCGGACTGCCTTTCTGGAAAGAAGTTTGTGTGATAACACCACTTTGGTACTCCATGTTGGTTATTACCTTGGGATTGCCATTAAGTGTTTGAAGACTGCAACGAAGGTTCTCTTAATTAGTCAAACTAAACAGTACAACGTACACACAAGAATTGATACAGTAGCATTGTTGGCCATCTTACATCTAACTACTTCGGAAAGTGGTAAAGAAGACTCCTTAAGCAAAAAGAACTGAAGTATCACTTGCGGCAGCAGAATCACGTGGACAGGCGTTTCGCGGCGATGTCTAAATAAGACTCAATGAGCGTGAACGTATCTTAAAAAACGTGAACAAACACTAGTAGAACTAATTTGTATTGACCGCAATATTCAATGCACCTTGTGTGCCACTGTCCTTTTGTTTTAAAAATTTATATCTGTAGGGAGCATTCAAAGGGTTACGATTCTATTTTGCTGTTGGAACCACACAGTTAAAAGTTGCTTCCAAAAAGCTGCTTTAGCATCCGCGGAATTGAATAAATGATGTCATGACAAAAATATATATTACTAGATCCAGATCCTGTTCACAAGAGGGTAAGTTTACGGTGGTGTTTTCTGCAAACGTTTTAAATCCAAAACCATCTTTCCTCTGATCCGTTGAATCTCAGTCCTTTGAAGACCCGCATTTCATTAGACATCATATTCTAGTCAAAGAGATAATGGCAACGTCCCCGTAACCACTATCTATTGTTGAACGTGAATGTGCGTCAACCAATAAATACACGAGGACCTCACATGACGGTTCGAAAAGAGCGAGTAGAATGACGTATGCGTTGCTTATTGTGGTAACGTATGACCACGTCATGCTGTAATGATTGTAGCAATTATGGATATGACCGACACACGTTATTCAAACTGTTATTGCACTTACCTTTCGTCATAACGGCAGGCAATCGTACAGCTAGTCAAGGATATTTCGTTTGGTAAGGTTAGTTTGATGAGTGTACTCAAAACTGCTTTCTGAAAGGTCAGAAACGTGCCTCAAATATACACCGCAAGTTAACTGTTAAATTTATGTTTGTATCAAAACAACAACAGACACTATCAATAAACGTCACGACGGTTTGACTGCACAAAACACGGGTTGACGCGTTTCCTCTTTCTGCTTAAAAGTGTTAATCAAGAAGAGGCGGAAGGATCACACATCAAGCATGGATGACACTACCATTTCAAGACAGTTATCGTTCAGAACATTTATGCAAATTGTCAAATACTGATGACTGTTATGACTTATTTTTCCTTGACGTAATTGGTGTTATTTTATCACATTTTTTTCAACTATTTTCTATCGCATATGAAGTTCAAGTTATACGGTCTTGAAACTCTTTGCTACTCGATTATTCCTGCTGTCTGTCATTAGAGTAACACATATTAATAAAAAATCTCGTTTATGTAACTTTCGATAGACTCAAAACCTGTGTGCGATAATTTAAAAATGATGTTTTACGCCTTTGATCCTATTAGCATTACCTCTTTGGGCGGAAATCTTTTTCCATTCACAGCAAATTTCTCGGAATAAAGTAAGCAGACTGGAAGATTTCAGCCTGTGATCACCAATATTTTTTGCATTAAATAAAGATCAGATAATATAAGTAACTGAAAGGGCTGAAACACATTACATGACTATGATTCTTCCATCTTTGACTGTAAGGTACACTACTTAAAGCATCCACAAAGATTGATTGTTTGAATATTTTGCAAGCATCTGCAAAAAATAACAATCACGTTCAAATCCATTGTTTACAATGGTGCAGACTTGCCAACTCTTCTCTTACAATAGCACGCAAGGTGATCTTTATATTTCACGCTTTCAGATCAGGTTTCTGTGTCCACATAACGCGAAAGAGTCTGAATATTGGCATTGACAGGGGGTAACCCCGGTTACAGATAGAAACCACCGTGATTTGAGGTATTGTAACCTTCCCGGTGGTCTAAGTCTGACACCCTTTGGGTCATTAGTGACGTCAGAAAGAACACCTGGTGTTATAGGTTCTTGTGCTCTGATGGGGCTTTTAATTTGGTAACTACATGGATTCTCACAGTGAGAGAGGTGTATGGTGTAAAGCTGTCTAATCAGATCCATTGCAAAATACAAAAGAAAAGTAACGAAAAAACCCGAAATACAAACAGCTCAAAACATAAGACAATGTAAGAAAACAACGCGGAAAAGACCATAACATAATATGAATAAAGAAAAAAAAAGCCGCACAACTAAACATGATATAACCATGCAAAAAGAATAAAAACAAACACACTAAATTGGGAGAAACACGTATACAATTCTCTAGTATTACGACTTAGAAATATATGTCAACCGTGACGGCCCATTAAACAGCTGACTGAACGCTGACAACTCAACAATTAAATCTAATTTTCTTCAAAAAGCTGTATCTTTCGTAGATTTTGCTCGCAATGGAATTGATTTTCATGACATTCTGGATACAATTTCACTGTCTTACTTCTTAACAGGCTTTAATGAACTCCGTTTTACGCTTAGTCATATGATTTATCGTCGGTTAGATGTAAATTACTTGTTAAAGACGGACTAAACTTGATCTTCTTGAATCTTGCTGTGGACGTGTTTAACGCTCTGATGGTGGTCACGCTTGAATCCTTGGTTAAAGATGAGAGAAACTGTGTGGATGGTATTAAATATTCTGCAAACATCTGCCAAGATTGAATTGCTTAGATTGGAAGTGAATCTCATTTTTTGGATTGTCAACTTGCCTTGTTCTGCTTGCTGGTTGACACGCTCTGGCGCCCAGAGAACAAGAGACAAAACCCTATATTACTTCAACGAAACTTGTGTCAAACCCTGATTAATATCCAAATATTCCAAACAATGACTACTTATATTTACATTTTACTGGCTACATGTCGTTTTACCTGATATACCACCTATATCTTTTAATTAAAATTGTTCATCTATCAGATATATAGATGAATAGGGCTGGTGCTGCTTGAAAATAGCAAACATCTATAACATTTATTTAAAAACGGTAGGGGTTGAAACTTAAAAATCTTTACTGTGTGCTACATTAATAAGCTGCCAATATCCGAACGGAATATATTGATCTTGAATACAAGTTGCAGAGTAAATAATACTTTAATTATAGGCCAAACATGATTAACTTTTGAAATTACTTCTGTAATACCACTAAATGCTGTATATCAAATGTAACGATGTACTTTGGCACTGTTTTCTTTCCATGCTACCGTTAAAGAGCCAGAAATACTGTTAGATTATTATATCAAACTTACATAAAATACTTACAGTGAGTGACCATGTCTGCTGGTAAGGAGTAGTCGTTTCCCTAAAAAAGAAATGCATTTGGTGATTTGAAAAATCAGACAAAAGAAGTCAACTAACTGGTAATGGGGAAAATCATAACAGAAGACAATTATAGTTATTTTCGACATGCAGATAACTGAAAATGAAATTTTAAGAATACTGACATGCCGCTTTAGTTTCACGTAAGTCAAAATTGGGAACATATAGTCTTGTTCGTAGCTCCTACTCTTTTCTGCCATATTTTGTTTTCAGAACACAGCGTAGACCACTGCTGTCTTAACACCTGAAGAAAGACGATAAGTCAGAGTTAGACGTCTGACCTTAGTGTTATAATAAAACCTCGTACTAAATTGTATTCAACTTACTAACAAGATGTTCGGGTAGCTTATCTGCTTAAAGTGCTGTCAACTAAGTCCTGATAACTTGAACTCTTATCTCATATTGTCAAAGGCAAAAAACTATTAAAAGACTAACTCATATAAACCATCTGTGTCAGCTGTCATAATATTCAGTTATCCTCGTCTCCTTACCAGCCTTGATAGGTTTATGGTATTACCTCTCTTTCCTCTTTTCATATTCATTATTCATACGACAGTAAGAACGGCAACTAAACCTTGAGTGTACTTCCAACAAGGTGCTTCAGTGCTTTGTACTTGACCGATCTAGAAGTCGAACACCAAATCTCTCGAAAGTCAACTTTAAAAGAATGCCAACAGCTGCCAGTCCTTGGTAAGTATACATGCATATATGTACAGCAATATCTTTTACTTTCACAGCTGATAGACTGTAGTCCTGAACGACTCCCTCTTTAGCTTCTTTCTTAATAATTAATGTCCTCTAACACTGGTTCTCAGTGAAAGCAATTTAGCTGACTTCTTCGTTCATAACACGATCAACAGATGCGTTTTTTCACACTGTACTTGACAATGTCAAAAATATATTTTACTTCCTGGTCTAATAGATGCGTGTACCTTGTACCATCATACTCCTGTAGCAATAGGTTTATCTTAAAAACAATTAAATTTGAAGAACAACAGTGCGTTTCCAACCACTGCAACTGACCACAATTTTAATTTACTTCTCTGATACATCACCTTTAGGTTACCTCGTGAAAAAGGATTTCAATTCTTTCCATTTCATATCATAACAACAAGGCAATTGTAATAAGATGCAGCCTCATCTCTAATTAACCACATATCTTTTCATTCAAAAAAGCACAGGTCATTCCTTTCTATAATTCAACCCAAAGTCATGCTTTCAGTGTAAGACTCCGTGTAGCTACTAGTCGCACTCTCTCTACACTAGCAGAAAGTTAAACTAGAATACCTTTATTGTCGTGTAGCGGCAATCCGACACCTTCATAAATTTTCATACGAATTAAAATACATGTAGGGCAATGTCATGAATAAAACGCATCATTAATCAAGCTGACTTGCCAGCAATTACAGGAGCATTGTTGTATGATGAATATTGCCATATGTACATAAATTTCAACTTTTTGCGTACCAATTTAAGAAAAGCTTTCAGTAACCATTTCAAGGATCATTTTAATTTTCTCCTTGAAACATTATCTTCCATACGAATGCCAATATCTTCGGACAACCATAAACCAATATAGTTTTGTATCACCTGCTTTGCTAATTACCGAGGCTGTATTTCATTCAATGTAAACACAAAAGCAGATGTTCCCAATTAGTAAAGAGTATTCACTGTTAGATAACCCACTGCATCTATTGCAAAACATCACATTTAATCACTGTGGGCGAGCTGGGTCGATAATAATGGATGCACACGTACCTTTTTGCCTTTCAACTACTTCAATAAAAGATACATATGCAGGGCCAAATAAACACAAATATACATAACGTCTCACACGGTCAAAGCACCACATCGTGTTATTGATGAATAGAATCAGATGAATCTCAGGATTAGCATTTACAAGCTACTACTTCTCCTACAGACAAATAAGATGTGCGTTTTGGATCAATAGTTTTTGTTTATCATATGAATTGTACACGTTCACGATAATCTGTCCTAGGTGATGAAGGTTAATGTATCACACAGTATTTAACTACATGATTAGTAACGGGAACGAAACAAAAGAATTTTCCTTCCACCTAACATAATATCAATCTTCATAAGCTTCAAAAATTACGAGGGAGTGGCTTCAAAAATCAAGGCACTACATAACTGGATATTACCATATTACTGAACTTGACACACCCAAATTTAAAGGTAAGTTTAGAGTCCAAGTATGTGAAACGAACAAATAGCTAATTGTATAACAGAAGACTTTGTTTTCATCTTTAGGTTTTATATTGATTGAGAAGCATGCATATGAACATCATTATCATTGTCTTGAAACGTAATTACTGCATTAAGAATTGCACTTCCTTTCAAGGTATGATGAATATCTAAAAACCATGACAAATATTTACGATTTTTCTACATCAAATCTAAGTCGTAATCATTTGGCGCAAAATCGTTACCTACATGAAAATCTAATTCCTTGCTCACATCTTTTTGTTGAAAACAACCTCGCATTCATAGCAGCCGTTCTCAAACCTCACTTCAGATCACCTATCAACTGAATGCGTTGTGGCATTCACTGTACATATTTCACAATCTCCCGTCTGCTCCAAAAAGTCCCCAAAACGCACGATCGAATCTTACATCGAGGCCAAATATTCTTTACTCACGTTCTCGAGGATTTTTCAATCTTTTCTTTCTCACAGAAGTGTATACAATTGGATGTTTTGAATCTTTTCTCACTTGTTAGTTCAGAAACGATTAATTCATCAAGGGCAATTGTTGAAGTAATATGGTCCAACGATGTACGTTCTCAGTTAAATGGAAAAGGGTGCCAAACAACCTACCCAAAGTACATTTTATAAAACTTTGAGTCTTTGAGACAGAGCACTGGGGATATCAAGTGGGTGGGATAGCTCCCCTGCAACTGAAGTTAAAGCACCTTTCCTTCAGAATGGTAGCAACTTAAATTAACTTCGCCTAGTCTTTTCTGTCTTCACACACGAACAAAATTACAAACTGAAAAGTTTACGAAGTGTATACAAGGCATACAACAAAAGATGTGGATAAATGCACTCTTATTAACTTTTGCCTCAAATTAAAAGTATGCAAAGGTCCTGGTAACATGAACTAACCGTTTAAACAATTAAATATGAAAAGGCTATAATGAAACCTTGACATATTTACTTATGTTTCCTATAGATGTGGATACATCCTCGATTCTTCGAACAGCTTATCGATGCTAGAGTAAACTGGTTTATCAAGGGAGTGCAGTCCTATCCTTGCCATTTGTGTGCCGAGAATGACAAGCTAGTGTTGAAAGTAATACGCTACTGCCATTGTTGGGTTAACTCACGAATATGTGGACATGCGCATTACCATCATAGGCACAAATTTCGCAAGGGCACAAATTTCGCGCGACACCGGTACAAAGTATTTGCTTACCTTTTATGTTAAATATTGACGCCACACAATAGGAATCTTTGTTCAGTTACCTATTCCAAAGAATGGCTAAGTTTTAGAATTCTCTTCCTGCTTAGTTGTTTTATATGAAGTGATTAAACTTTTAGTTTCAAGTTTAAAGTCAATTGCCGTCTTCTCCTCTGTACAGTTACACTAATCTTTACAATTTCCCTTCCTTGTACAACAAAGAAACTCCTTATGAAGAAACTTTTTGCTCTGAGTGAAATCAACAAAAAATATGTCTTTGTAACATTTAATTATTTACTTATAAGTTGAAGATCAAAGCTATTGATTCCAGCGCCGATCGCATTGGAATACTATAACAACATACTCTCAGGATGATGATGTGTTACGTGCAGGCAAAAGTCATAGTGTTGCTGAAGAGCATTCTTCGGCCGAACGTAGCAAAACATCATATCTTCTTCTTCCCCGTGCAGTGTGTGATTTGTTTCTTAACTATTTACTTTACGTACTTGCAAAAAAACAATAGGGGATGCAGCGATCACTTTGCTTAGTTTTTAGGGGTTAAAAATTTGGTTGGAAACACTTGCTTGTAAATAATTGTTCGACGTCACTCTAAGCTAGAATGCATAACTAAATGTTGTAAGTCATGTTAGTTGATCTTTAGCTACTAAATAAGGTTACCGTTGGGTTTTTTGTCAATGGAGTTCCGAATTCCTCCGCCATTCATGATTGCCATGCTGATATCTGCCCACTTTGATTCATCTGGTGCACGGGCATTCATTTCCACCATCGCGTCTGCAATCAAGTTCCCGAAGTTGCATTCAACAAGGCGACAGTGCTGGCGTTGCCCATCCAGAAAGACATGTGAAGTACCTACAGTGATCTATATAAAAAAATTGCTCCCAGGGAATACTTAAAAAGGTATTGCATTGAGGAAGGTACTACATGTGTTATGTCATGACTTGCAGATAAAACACTTGGCCTATCTATACATGTCATTATTTACGAGGTCTACGGAACCAACATCAGTTACGTTACTTCCTGCGCATTAACATATACTTCCTAAAGTCAAATTTATTGATTTGAGGCCGAAATATAGAGCACATTTTAAACTGCTAACCAAAAAAAAGCATTTGCCAAAGCCGAAGACTATTAAGAGCAAAATCTGATGTGCATCTTCGCTAACATATAATATATCAGTAAGCGTGTTTGTAACGTGCCTTAACGGCGCTTTGAAAATTAGAAACAAAATCTTTACTGTATATTTCCGCTTTGAATGACAGTCAATGAACACAATTTGAACAATAGAATAAGTGAAAAGTTATATCATCTACGAAAATCAATCTTGCAACATAAATATTCATGCAGTCAGTTTACGAGAAGCAAATATGATATTGCTCAAAATAAATGTGCGAAACAAATTACATCTTCAGAGTAAAGTTTTTCTCTTTTGCACAAGTTCATCTGATAGTAGAAACTACAAAGTTACTTCATAAACATGCTAGACTCCCTTACTAAACAAAAGTTTCTTCTACTATTGTAGTATTTTATCTGAACGATAAGAGTCCAACCGACACCTACGAGAAACTGAAAAAAACAAATCGATCAAAGCTTTGGGCAAACATACATTTGACATGTTGTGGACAGATGATGCCATACTGTTAACAGTTGTAAGCACTCCACCATCCTCTGCATAAGATGAATCTAAAAGAATTGGATTACCAGCATACGATGACACCTCTCCACTTTTGTCGAAGGCAACACTTAAATTACCCAGGTATTTGCCAAACGCAAACGCTTGCACTACCAAGGTTTTGTGGTCTGGTTTACTCTTTGGATGTATGACTAGTGGATAAGGTCCTACCGGAACTTCTATTGAAGGTTTTTGACCTGGAAAAAACATGAAAGAATATTATTATCCATCCAAAAAGACCACGCATGTTTGGAATTGGGTGTCATGAAACGAAATCAACCCTGTAGTATTCAAATAAAGGCGAGTTAGGTACTATCTGTCACCTAAATATGCCTGCGCGTCTTATGGCTTTTACTCTCCTCTAGTATGAGCGTGGGACGTGCTTGCATATTTGGAACAATTATAGGAAGATGAAAAATAAATAGACTATTGCGCCAGACAGCCTATATCTAATCCCATTCATCAACTGCAAAGCTGTGTCATATTGCTTACTGGATATGCCACTGGCCAAAACAACACTTGTTAACGTCGTTTCAAATCTATAATGTCTTTGGGTACATAATAATGCACATTACCATGACGTATCTATAAAACTATTAAATTATCTGCCATTTACAAACAGAGACAAGAATCTAAACAAAGGAATTTTTGTACGTTCCTGTAGCTAAAACCTATTTGATCGAGGGCTCTGATTTCCGTCATCCCTTAAGCTGAGTCACTTGCGACTAAACTTATCTTCTGGTGTTTTACCTTGGTACAAACATGTTTAGATGACATAGAATTTTCAAAATAATTATTATTTCTAGAGGTAAATCAAAGCAATTTATACGTTAACATTGATAACTTGGAAATCCAAGCACATTCTGGAAAATACTCAAAGTAGTTACTTGCATCTTCGCCGTGTGCACTACACAAGATCTTGTTTAATAGCCTGTACGCAAGCAGCTTCTCTCAGAGCAGTTGTTACTACTTTTAATAATTTTGTCTGCAGGCAGGTTACATGTTAACATAAAGCAACACCTGCAATTAATACCGTATGCCTCTACAAGGTAGTCATTGATTCTTTACTTCATATTAACCGCTCACACACCGCAGACACACCACACACACCGCACACACACACCGCACGCACACACACCCACACACCGCATACCTAAAAATAGTTACCTTTAGCTTACTGGGTTGAAAGTATTAAGAACCACGCACTTTAATAAAAATTCTACTTTGTTAGCCCCTGTACTTACGAGAAAAGCTCTGGTCAATTATTTAATCGTCCAATCAACAAAATGCAGACTTCCTTCACATTTTGTTTAAATTCCCAATGGGACAAATCGCTAACAGTTTAACGTTCTTATACACATGGATACTGTAAGGTTGGAAGTTTCAGATATTCTCGACTGCACTTGTATTGACCAACGGAGATCATTCATATCCATGCATCAAATTGTAATTAAAAAAAAATAGAGCCGTTACTTGGCTTACATCCCTTTAAATTGTGATGCCCGCACGTAGCAGTTTAAAAATTTTACTAACCTTTATGTCTATGTAGCATGGTAGGGAGGGGGGAAGACGAATCTGAGTCTGAGTATTTCCAGATATTGTTACTGTAAGCAAATCACTAATTTTTCTCCTCCATTAGTAATTTGAAGATATTGCAGAAACGTCAGAATAGCATATGAATAAAGTGCAACTGGTACAGTAATAAAAATTGTGAAGTTTGCACAATGAAAAGTGACCTTTATAACCATTATTATTATCTTTTTATGGGATTAATATACAAAGTTTATAGATTCTCAAAAACAAAATTTCGAGGTGCACATTCTTTCCATATACACTTGCCCAAAGCGATTAAAGCGCTTTCTGAGTTCAGCGGCCCACAGCGGAGAAATTCAAGAGGCCAAGATTAGAAGGGAATCAAAAATGGATTTGGGAAGAGGTGATAGCTTTAAATGTTCGAGAAGCGTTTGCATGAAGCAATAACATGTTGGGAAGAGCCTAAGTTTAATCTAGGTTCCTACTAAAGCCTCATCTCTATCTAGACAATCCTGTAATGTCAACAATTTTAACACTTCCTGGGTGCTACAGAAGAAAACAAGAGAGCCCATCCAAGATTATTAACAAGTAAAAAACTATAAAAGCAAAAAATTTAACATACGCTACTCAAAGCTTTCGTAGCAATGAAGTAACTTTTGGAAAGTTTCTTAACTGCTTATCTACATAAAATTGCTGGCACTTAATTGTGAAGAATTTGCTTCAAAATACCTGAGAAGAGAAATGTGTTAGTGTGACCCCCAATGACCACGTCGATATCAGGGACTTCTCTTGCGATCTTCCTATCTATATCAAAGCCTGCATGTCCCAGTGCTATTATGATATTCACTCCCTTAGACTTCAAATTGGCAGCTTCTTTACGAACAGCCTCCACTTCGTCAGAGAATTTTAGATTGGGCCCAGTATTTGACAGCCTAAAAGCAACAGAAAAAGGCTGTTGTAAACAAGTGTATTCAGTTTTACCAAAAAGTAATACGGCTCTGTAACTGCTGCTGACTAATATTGAAATGAAGCATAATACAATAACGCAAGACTTGCCGCAGAAATGCAAGGGTTAATTAACGCCCTTATATTTTGCAATATCTTTTACAGAAAATGGTAAATGGAGAAATATGCTTTTGATTAAATACATTTAAAGTTTTATTGCCGTCTTGCTATTTTGTTCAAAAGATGTTCCCTTCTATGCCGAGACAGCTTTCATGGCCCCTTGCAGTAAAGTCCACATTTCACGTAATGCCAAAGTAGAAGGAAAAGTGAGAGTTGACCATCCATGCGTGACGAAATTGAGAGAAGCAACCAATCAGCGTCAAGCTCTATTGTTTAGTCAGTGAGCAGTGTGACGTCAGTGGGTACTGTGGTGTGACCTTTTGTACGTGAAGAAGGTATTGTTTCAGAGAAAGAGGAGATTATCTTTGCTGGGGGTAAACGTATGGCGCAATACCTGATACGGATAATGCAGGAGCTTGAGGCGCGCGACCCAGCTGGAGTAAGTGGGGTTTGATGGGTCTGTTCTCCTAGTCATCGCGCTGAAGGAGAGAATGGTGATTACCTTGATAGGAGTGGGCTTCTCCTTTAGTGCTCCCCACCACCTTAGACTTTGACAAAGTGTGAGCACACGCTTTCTTGCTCCCCACTACCTTAGACTCTACCTCTCGTTCGTGAAACACAAGCCTCTATGACGTCATTGGGTATTGCATTTTCACAATGGCTGATGAGAGTTAAGTGTGCATTGTTCAAAAGGAACAGACAAGATATTCACCCCTATTTCAAGTTGCTTGAAGTCCACCGTTCTACGTCAAGTTTCATAAGAAGTGAAATACCACGGGGGGGGAGGCGGGGGGACGCAATCTGCTTATGAAAACAACAGCCAGACTAAGGATCTTTTTAAGGGAAGAGACATAATGGTATATTTTTGCCATATTTCTATTTTTCCTCAAGTTTTATTTTGGTTCACGGTGTTTAGCTGATGTTTAAACGAAGTGATGTTTTATATGTGATTTGTTATAGTCCTACAGAAAAAGACACTCTTTGTTCATGGGTCATGCCCTTTGCTATTATTACGTTTTCAACATTTTTGGCAGTTTCTTTTCTTTCCCTCGATACTTTAAGGACTACATTTTAGGTTGTCAGCCGATAAAATCTTCCATTGGCTTTCTATATGGTTCGCCTTTCATCTTTCGTATCCTTTTTTGTTTTCAGTGGTGGTACATAAGGAGTAAAAAGGAGGGAGGCTAGTTGGAAAAGTCAAAAAGGTTTTGTTATTTTACAGGTGAGAAATCTTAGTAAAGGTCATGAGACACAAGTGACTGTGTCGAAATACGGAAATACTTGAGAACGAGTTTGGATACCAGTCTTTTATCTAGCAGATGTTGTCCATTGCTTACAAGCTCTATCCTTTTCTGACCTCTTAAATTCCTTACGATTTTACCAAAGATATAGTTAATAAATCTGAAAAGGTCCTTCTCAAAAGTGTTTTTAGCCTCAGCTCGCATGAGAGTATTATAGCCGATATAGGGCTGCAGCCATGGCACACGGTAGAAGGCTAATATTTTATAGATCTTCCTTAACTGTAGTCCATGACGAAGGTAGCATTTTAGTGTGCAGAGATGCACCACATAGTTTCACTTGTTGTGTAGATTAGGAGTGAGTTTGACTTTGGTTGACAAAGGGTTGAGTTACAGCAGCTCACTCAAGCTTTTTTGGTATGGTGAAAAAAGATTTGATGTGATCTTCAGGGGTTCCGATGCTAATGGGTAACCCCTGTGGTGTTCGTGTAGCGAATGATCCAGATTAACCTCTAGATTTTAAATTCATTGATCTCCTCTTCTGATAGCCAACGAAAATTGCCGGTGGGTACAGGCTGAAACATGGTCCATCCATTTAGATGAGATACTTACAAGGGAGATCATGATTATAGCTTGAGATGTGAAAAAAGTCCATAAACATATGCCCATTACTTGGTAACATTTTCGTCGAAAAAAAATCTCAACCAATGTAATCAGTGTCTGCCATAACATTTCATTAGATGCCTTTTTGAGGTACGTCACAAAAAAGTTTGTTACAACAATTAATTGATTTATTTGCGGGCTTTGGCAGACCACTTCCTGTTTCGACGTACTACTTTCTGTTAAACGCTAATTCTTAACTAGACTTTGCAAATTAAGAATATATGGTATAATTTGTGGTCTACTTTATTTGAATAGGTTAACCATAATCTACAAATCACGCCCAAACGTTAAAAAAAATTATAAAAATCACATTTTACCATATGTAGGATGCAAAGAATGACGTCATAAAAAAATCAAATGTTTAAAAGGTTTTCCACAAAAAGATGCTAAAGGTTTTCCACAAAAAGATGTTAATAAATTTCAGGAAAAGTTGCTAAATTAAAACAAAAGAATTTAAGTGATTACGTAGTTATGAATACATCTCTTCGCTTACGGCCCTCCTACACCCTCCCTTACGTCGACCTGCAATTTGATTGTCGCAGCGTTCCACTTTGACTTTAAGAATGTAACTGTAGCTAGTTTTCAATTATGAGGCAATTACCAAGATTGCTGAGACGAATTAAAAATCTAAACTGGATTGGAGACCTATAACAAAGTAGTAACGAGAATAAATATACAATACGCTATCTCAGGTTTTTGAATTGACCCTTGTTACTTTATTTGCTGTCTAAAATTACAGGACCTTAAAACACAAATTAGAGCATGCACTCCATTAGTAACTAAGCTTAACACAAGAAATCATGACCAGGCATATTGTTGCTTAGGGAAAGACTTGACCGCAGACCCTATCCAACGCATCTAACGAAACTCTCTGCAACGTAAGGTAAATACATACCACACGTAACTATCCTACATACCACGTTGTTAGCTTTAAGGTGTATCCAATGATACCAATCTTTGTGCCTTGCTTGGTTATTGTGATACTTTTCTTTACCAAACTGTCAGGCCACAGGGGTTCAGTGCTGCTGTCGATATTGGCAGACAAGACCCTAAAGCGGGCTTTCTGGAGGAATGGTAGCAATCCTTGGATACCTTCATCAAATTCGTGATTACCTAAAGCCTACATGAAAGCAAAAGCACATTTATGGAAAACTATATATGAAAAAAGATTTTCACATCATAAAAAATGTCACTTGTATTATCATTTTTTAATAGTTTCTTTCCCTCTCAAATTATTTTACGAAAGGAAACGTTTTTTGTGTTTAACGCGAAAGTATAGCCAATTGTCACGTAATAACCATCTTACCTTCTCTCCCTCACTTCTAAATATCAAGTTTGAGATGTCATTTTCAGTATTGGTGTACTTGGCATTTTTTACGTTATATAGAAACTTACATTACAAAACGCGCGTTGTCGTGAGATGTTTCCCCCAGAAATTACTTTGAAATAACCGTCAAGCAACCGAAGGGGCAAAATTCTGCTGTGGCTTATGTTCTACCTAACAGAAAAATCTCCAATAAAATGGAATTTTGCGCTGCATTGCCCTGTAAAGTTGGTTACCGTAAATTAACAGGGACCAGTTTTTCGAAAGAGAGGCTAACATAACATACGTTCCGGTTTAGTTGGTTGCCATTTCATACGTCGAAGTTCTCCAAATAAATGCACATTTTTCCTTGAAAGGCTACGGTTTTATGGAAAAAACTATTCTAAACAATTTTTTAGTAAAATATGTAAGTTTAGGCAATTGTAAACTTAAAACTGGATGTTGGCATTGTTTTGAATTTGATCTTCTATCTTTGGCCATGTGCTTCAGTCGGGTCCCGATTTCCCCACAAGGTAAAAACTTTATCTCTATCAAATAAGGTCATATTATGCATCATTTAAATGTGCATGAAAAACTGCAGATAAAAAGTGCATCATTACCACAATAGATAATAACATATATATAGAACAAGATAGGAACGGCTACGTTTATTACATGGGCCCAAATAATACGTCGAGTTTGGCCAATGTTTTCAGTCGAAGTGTTCATCAATAAAAAATAGTTGGAGTCTGAAAGCAGATTCCAATGGATGTCGATGTTCGGAGGTGGATAACTAAAGGCTAATGAGGCGACTAGAGAAATACAGTCTGTTAACATCGGAGGTCACCTATTTCAGTTTGTAGAGCCCACGCTGCAAAAGCGTTGGTCACGGGCTCCATCCCCGGTGGTGACATGCTTTTCTATTTCTCAAGTGTCATTTCTATACTGAAATATGTACACGTTGTGGTATGCGATTATTTTGATGACCAACTTGCAAATCAAAACGCCCTCAAAAACCAAACCACTCGATGATCTTACGATCAAATGTTTGTAAATTATGTTTTGAAAGCTTCGTTTACAATTAGCGTCTTCACAAGGTTGTTGTGACTTACGTGACAGGAATCCTGAAATAATGCAATCTAACTACGATTAGAGTTAACAACATTGTTTGCTTCGTCGTTGAAGGCATCGATTTCTACTTCCTCTGTAACTTCTTAAATAAAGATTCCGCAAAGCTCTTTTTCAACAAGGCCAGTTCGCTAAATATTGAGTCAAGTAGCTTCAGAAGATCTTCGATAAGAGAACAATCCAGGGACGTTAGCGATGACTTAGTTAACGTTCGTCAAAGTTTCCTTCGTTTCAACTTTAAAGCCTTGATTTATGATTTCGGCATAGTGTATATTGGAAAATATGACAACGATAATTCTAGTCACGGCACCAATCTTGTGGAGAAAAACACAACAAGACAATAAGAACGGTAATACTGATCTTTAATCTATGATATCATAACAACAGCTAGTGAGTACTAATATATCGTTGCATTTTATGCAGCGTGTAACATTCCAGTGTAGATGCCGTCGAGTCATTTTCAGCGAGCAGAGTTCGCGGTCCATGAGTCAGAGCCACCAGAAGAACTATTTCTATGCAGGCATAAAGAGTTTCTCTGTGAGTTCTTCTGACCCGCACCCTTTTACACCTTGAGTAGGAAGATCTGCTACGAGGAATATGCGTATCTGTACCAATGTTCGCAAACTGATTGATAAACTGTAAGATAATGACGTATCTTTAGCGGATCAGAGGTAGTTTACAATGACATGAGAAAAACAGTGCGGAGAGTTAAAGTAAAAAAGATGTTCTGAATCAAGTAAAACATGGCGATGAAATATGCAATCAATCTTTTACGGACTCAATATTCGTGGAAAGAGTGTTTGTCATAGAATGGAGAATGGGAAACTACTCACCTTTAATTCATGTGCGTAGACTTTTGGGGTCAAGGTAGAAGGAACCGTTGTAGTCTTAAAATAGGCTAAATCATTTATGTAATGGGCTCTAGTTATTTCACAAATAAGACCAGCACTGGACTTGGCAATGATTGGAGATTACGAATTGTCATCCATCCCACGGTCAAGAAACTTTTAAGCAACAAACAGCATGCCTATCCCTAGTTTAGATAAAGCAAAGCCGATGGAGGAATTGTCTGGAATCGACAGCATGTGCTCAAGAGCATGTTATTGTTTAGTATCACGTGACATATGCAATTCACCTGTTACCCATGTCCCCGGTCTATTCTGTTACCTATGTAGCCGGTTCGGACCACCCCCAACCCTCTCCCCAAGGAGAGGGAGCTTTTGTGGCGTGCGTTACGGCACCCTCTCCTTAGGGAGAGGGCAGCACGCATCGAACATCGCGCAGCCTTTCCTAGACTGACCGTCACCCCAGTCAACCCTTGTATCGTAGCGCTACCCTTCGGCCACCTTTGCCAGGTGTTTGCCGACCGCCTCGGCGACCAGGTCGGGGTGGGTTAGCGGGCACATATGTTCGGTGTCCGGCAGGGTGATGAACGCGCAACCTGGGATCGCTTCAGCGACCAGTTCGACCATGCGCAGATCGAAATGCGTGGGGCGCTCGCTGCGGATTGCCAGGGTCGGGACGGCGATGGTCGCCAGCTCCGCCATCGTTGTAGGGTTGCTCTTGTTGGCGTAGATGTTGGCGACATGGCCTTCCGTACGGCTGAGGAAATTGTTCCGGGTCTTGTCCGGATAGCCCTCCCAGGTGCCGGGCCCATTGCGGAAATCCAAGAACCCTTTCCACGCCGCCTCCGGCCCGCCATCTTCGAGGCTTTCGAGGAAACCGTCCCACATCTGCTTCACTTCCGATATGGCCTGCGTTTCCTGGCGTTCGAACAGCAGGCTGCCGATCATCGGTTCGATCACGACTAGGCTTTGTACTGTTTCCGGCCGCTTCAGCAGATGCCGGATGCCCGATCCGCCGCCATAGGAATGGGCGATCATATGGACGCGGTCGACGCCGAGCTGGTCGAGCACGCCGCCGATCAAATCGCCTTGATCGTCATGCGTCAGCGTCTTGGCATCGGACCAAAAATCGGTTTTGCCATGGCCATACAGATCCGGCGCGATGACTCGGAACCGGTCCTCGAAATGCGGTGTAAAACCGCGCCACTGCCCGCTTGTGCTCCCGGCCGCGTGCAGCAGGAGCAGAACGTCGCCCTCTCCGGATTCGCGAAAGTTGATGGTCGCACCGTTGTGCTGCAATGTGGGCATCGATAGTTCTTTCCGGCAGATGGATTGGTCGGGAAGGTCGCCCCGCGCGGGCGCGCCGATTTGCCGATATTCCACCGGCTGCGTCAAGCGGGATGAGGGGTCCGCCATGGATATTCGAAGCAGGATCGGTGTCGATGTCGGCGAAAAACTCTCCGTCGAAGACGCCGTGCGCTGGGCAGCGAAAAACGACGTCCGTTACATCGACTGCCGCATCGACTTGCCGCCAAACGCACTGGAGAGCTTCGACGAGGCGCGCTGTGCCCCGATCCGCGAGGCCTGCGCGGCCCACGGTATTCAACTCGGGCTGCACACCTTATCGGCCGTCAACATCGCGGAAGTTTCGCCTTACTTGCGCGACGCGGCCGACGCCTACTTGACAGCCTATATCGATGCGGCAAAGCGGCTCGACGCCGGATGGGTCGAGGTGCATGCCGGCTATCATTTCACCTCCGACGTCGAAATTCGCATGACAGCGGGGTTGGAACGTCTTAAACGGGCCACCGCTTACGCTGAGACGCAAGGGGTTCAACTGCTGCTCGAGAATCTCAACGGGGAACCGGAGCACGCGGAGGTCAACTATCTGGCGCATACGGTGGACGAGTGCCGCTACTATTTCGATGCCATCCCGTCACCGGCGCTGTCCTGGGTCTTCACGGTCAACCACGCCACGCTCGTCCCCGAGGGCATAACCGGATTTCTGGATGGCATGCCGACAGAACGGATGGCTGTGGTGCGGCTGGCCGACAATCACGGCGAATACGAGGACCACATGTTTCCCGGCGAGGGGATCATCGACTTCGCCGACATGTTCGCGCGGGTCGAGGCCACGGGCTTCAGCGGTCACTATATGAGCGCTTACGGGTCGCTCGACGATATGCTGCGCGGTCGGGACTATCTGGTGGAACACTACCCGGGTTAGGTCCCACTGATTGCAAAGAAATCGATCATCAGCGTTCGTCCGCCGTCATCCCCCAGGGAAACGCCCCGGCCGGAGGCAACAACGGCCCGACTGTTTCAGCAACCCGCAATCCTTCGTTCCATTTCGCCATCCGCTCGGACCGCGCGAAGGAGCCGACCTTGAGCTGCCGCGCGCCCCAGCCGACGGCCAGATGGACAATCGTAACATCTTCCGTTTCACCCGATCGCGCCGAAACCACCGCGCCCCAACCGGCGTTCCTCGCCGCGTCGAAGGCGGCCTTCGCCTCCGTCAGCGTCCCCGCCTGATTCGGTTTTACGAGCACAGCGTTGCAGGCGCCTTTCGCAACGGCGGACCTGACCCGCTCGGCATTGGTCACGAGATAATCGTCGCCGATAATCTGCACCTTTCGGCCAGCTGCCGCGGTGAACGCGATAAGACCCGGCTCGTCATCCTCCCCCAACGGATCCTCAACCGACACGATCGGATAGCGTTCGAGCCATCCAAGCAACATTTCCGACAACCCATCGCTGTCCAGTTCCCGCCCTTCCAGGCCGAGCCGGTAACGCCCCTCGGCCCCGAACTCGGAGGCCGCGATATCGAGAGAGATCGTCACTTGATCACCAGGGATCAGGCCGGCCGCTTCGATCGAACGCACGAGCATGTCGAGTGCCGCTTCATTGGTATCGAACGCGGGCCAATACCCTCCTTCATCCGCGACGCCTTGTAGTTTGTCGGCGTCTGTCATCAGCTTGCCGGCCGCGAGATACACTCGTGCTGTCCAATCCAGCGCCTCGGCATAATCTGTGGCGCCCGTCGCCATGACCATGAAGTCCTGCACATCGACGCGGCGGCCGGCATGCGCGCCGCCGCCGAAAATCTGGATCTCCGGCAGGGGCATCACACCCGCGGGACCGCCACTTAGAAACTGCCAAAGCGGGATCCCCTGCGCCGCGGCTTCTGCATGCGCCACGGCCATCGACGTCGCCACGATCGCGTTGCCGCCGAGCCGCGACTTGTTTGGCGTCCCATCGAGCGCGATCAAGGTCTGGTCGATGGCGTTTTGATCGGCCGCATTCATGCCGACCAATGTTTTTGCGATCTCACCCTCGACCGCCGCGAGCGCGTTGCGGACGTCATAACCACCGAATATTCGATCGCCATCACGCAAATCGACCGCCTCGCCGCTGCCCGTCGAGGCACCGGCCGGCGCAATCGCGCGTCCGACAGCGCCACCGGCGAGCTGGATTTCCGTCTCGACCGTTGGCCGGCCCCGGGAATCCCACACCCGCCGGCCGTGCACTTTTTTAATTTCGGTCATAGGCCGAGTTCCTCCCGCCAGGCATTCCCAACATCGGACAGCAAGGACACGGGATCCAAAAGCAAGGTTCGCGCGACACGCCGTACCCGCTGCTTGTCCGCTTCTTCCGTCAGATACTCGACCGGCGACTTGCCGTCCACCCGCGCCAGGAAGAGTCCGGGCAAAAGCCGCGCGGCGCGCTGCTGCAATTCTTCCCGCCCCTCCCAGCACACGTGCTCGAAATAGGCTTGGGCCATCCACTCGAAACTTCGCAGAAGGTCGGGCGCCGCCGCGGGCGTCCACAGGCACTTCAACAAGAGATGATTGAGGCAAAAGGCGAGATCGAAAGCGGGATCGCCATACCAGGCGCACTCCGCGTCCAGGAACATCGGCCCCTCCGGACCCAAGAGTATGTTTTTCGGACTGACATCGCCATGCACCAGCACGGTTTTCGTCGCGGCGGTGACGGATACGAGGCGCTCGAAAATATCCGCCAAATCCGCATGGGCGCGGCCGGAGGCGACGAGGTAGGGCTCGAGGCGAATGTCGTAGAAGATCGCATCGTTGGCGAATTGTTGCGCCACAGTGTCATCGTTAGCCGTCGCCGCATGAATTCGGCCAAGCCGGTCGCCGACCGCCCGGGCCACCTGCAGTTCGACCCGCCCGTCGCGGAGCTGGTTCTTCCAGAGTTTGTAATCCGCCGGGTCGTAAAACGGCATCGCGAAGAGACTGGCCCCCTCGTCCTGCCCTAGGATTTCGGGTGCGCTTGCCGGCACAATTTCAGCGGCCTTCTCGATCCACGCGACTTCCGAGGCGTTTCGCCCCACCGGCGCGCGCCAGTCGGCGGCGACCTTCAGTTTCGCGAGCGCGCGTTTGATGCAGACCGATCCCCGCGCGAGCTCGACGCGCCAGATATCGGACGAAACCCCGCCGGTGAGCGGTGTGAAGGTCGGGTCTTCCCCCTCTTCGACGAGGTTCATGCGTCTGAGCGACGCTCTCAATTCTTCGAGGTCCGCGGTCAAATGTTGCGATCTTTGAGCTCGCGGGCGAGCTGCTCCGATTTATGCTTTATGTGCGGCATATGCGGATTCACTTTGAGGCCGCGCTTGAACGCTTCCAATGCCGCTTCCGGATCGCCAAGCGATTCGTATATCAGTCCCATGCCAACGATCGCCCCGAAATGCCGCGGCTCGAGCGCCAACGTCTTTTTCACATCGGCGACCGAGGCTTCATAGTTCTGCATCAAGTAGAACAGTGTCGCCCGCTTGTTCCAGGCCTCCGCCAAATCCGGCGCCAATTCGATGAGCGCATTGAAGCTCTCCAAGGCCAATTCGAAATCGCGCGCGGCCAGAGCGAACGTCCCTTGCTTCATCAGCGCGTTCAGATCCTCCTTGTCGGAATACATCCAAAGATCCCAGATTTTTTCTTGAATCTGGGCCGCCTCGCGCGGGTCCTGGGTCGATTGCAGGCGTGAGAAGAGCGGGTCGAGGCGCGGATCGTCCTGTCCCGCGACGGCGGGCGATCCACCGATCAGCAACAACAACAATAAGGCCACAACATTTCGCATGATTGAATTATGGTGCGCCCTGCGACCATCGGCAAGGGAACCTTTCCGGGATAGAATGTCCTCGATGCAAACCCCCGACGATCAGCCTGCGATGCGCATTGCCGCGCGAAACCGCTTTCTCGCCGCCTGCAGTCTTGCCGGAGCAGCGACAACCGCCTACCGGAACCCGAATCCCGAGAAACCTGCGGACAACGAATGCTGGATCGACGTCGCTCGATTGGGCTCTCCAGATGCCCCCAGCGTTCTCGTTCTCGCCTGCAGCCTGAATGGCGACGAAGGATATTGCGGATCGACGATCATCACGGAATGGCTGGCGTCCGGGCACCAACGCGACGTTCCGCGAGATGTCGGCCTCATCATGTTGCATTCGGTCCTCCCCAGCAATTGGACAGCGAGAAGCGCCCCGGCGCCGGACGAAACGGCGCATCGCAGTTGGAGTGACGCCGTTTTGTCCGCCGCGGCCAAGCGCTTCGCCTCCTACGCCGAACGAACTGGGAAACACGCCGAGACCGAAGAACGGCCGATCGAGCCTTCAATATCCGACACTGGTTGGATGAGAGCGGCCAGTGATGCGATCGTCGACGAAGTCACCGAGCACGCACAGAATGTTGCGCTTCTGGAATTTCACACCGGGTTGCGGCCGCGCGGCGATATCGTGGTCGCGTCATGCCATCCGCCCGACAGCGAAGCCAGCAATCGTCTCAAATCATGGTTTGGCGAAAGTATCGAGACCGAAGAGCCAGCTGTCCTCGATATCTTCTCGCTCGGTTTCGGCACCCGCTTGTCGGACCTGACCTTGACGGCCGCCCATGTGGAATTCGGTATTTATACGATTGCCGGAATACTTGGACTGGAGGCAAGCAAGACAACGGCGGAGCGCCGCGCGGACATCCGGTCACTCTTTTCGCCGCAGTCGGAGGAATGGCACACGCATCTCAGCACACAAGGCGCTCGGCTTATCGGGCAAGCGCTAACAGGTCTCGGCAAGGCGTGACATCACCCTGTCGCATCGCTAGTAATCGTCTCGGAGGAGCGACAGGGCTATGGCGAAACCATTGAGCAGAAAAGAACGCCGGCGTCAGGAAAAGCGCGCACGGCAGGCGGCGAAGAACCCGGAACGCGTCAGTGTCGCCGAAGCGCTCGGCCTCGCAGGGCAGCTCTACGACAAAGGCGAATTGGCCCAAGCCGCAGACATCTGCAAGAGCGTCGCGAAAGCGGCGCCCAAGCATTTTGATGCGCAACAGTTCCACGGAATCCTGTCAGCCGAACTAGGTCGTATCGAGACCGCCATTGCCGCCTTCGAAGCGGCAGCCAAGATCAAACCGGATGATCCTAGCGTCCATTTCAACCTGGCGAACGCATTTGATGAGTTGGGCCGTTGGGAGGATGCGGAAAACGCATATCACCGCGCACACGAGCTAGCGCCACGCGATTCAGGCACGCTGATTAATTTAGGGACGGTACAAAGAAAATTGGGCCGTCTCGACAATGCCATCGAAAATTTCGAGACCGCCGTGTCGTTGAACGAAGAATCGGCATTGGCGCACAGCAATCTGGGATACGCCTACTTAGAAATTGGTTCTGACGAGAAGGCCGCGACTTGTTTCAAGGATGCCATCGCCGTAGCACCAACGGTCTTCGAATACCGATTTGGCCTCGTGGACGCGCTGGTTTCAGCCAAGGACTTCGACGCCGCCGAGACAGCCTGCCGAGAGATAATCGAAAACGATCCGGACAATGCGAAAGCGCACAATCAGCTCGGCAAGATCCTCCAAGGGCAGAGCCAACAGGATGAATCGATTGCGATGTTCGAGCGCGCTGCAGAACTCGCACCGGACGACCCTGGGATACACACGGATCTCGGTGTTGCGCTACGGGCGAGCGGACAGATTACCAAAGCGATTGCACGGTATGAACACGCTCTCTCGCTCGACCCCGAATTCGGCCTCGCCTATTACAGTCTTGGAAACGCATTGAGCGAATACGGCAAGATTACCGAAGCGGAGAAGGCTTATCAGCAAGCCGTGTTGCGGCTTCCCGCGGATGCCTCGACGTATAACAATCTGGGGCATGTACTCATCGAACTCGGCCGAAAGGCGGAGGCGGAAGCGGCGCTGCGGACCGCTATCGAGATCGATCCGCAACACGCATCGTCCCACTTCAACCTGCATGCGGTGGTGTACCGGGACGATGATCTAGACCCGGCCATCGCCTCTCTCGAAGCAGCGCTTACCGCATCATCGGATGACGGCAAATCGCAGTTTTTCCACGCCATGTGCCGGGAGCAAAAGGGCGACAACGAAGCGGCGATCGCCAGCTTCGAAAAAGTCCCCTTGGACGACAACGGATACAATCACTGGCTCGACAGTTGGGACTACGCATTGCGCCAGATTCAGCAAGACCCGTCGATCCGGGTATTCGGGACAGGCGCGGAAACCCACGCCCACGCACAGGACGCGACCGGAATAGACGGGCTAACACTGGAATTCGGCGTGCGGTTCGGCACCTCGATCCGGCAAATCGCCGCGCGGACCGACGGCATGGTGCACGGGTTCGACAGTTTTCAGGGCCTGCCGGAGGCGTGGCATAACAACCCAGTCGGCGAGTACACGACCCATGGAGAGCTGCCCGAGGTGCCGGAAAACGTGCAACTCCATGTCGGTCTATTCGACGAAACGATCCCGCCCTTCATGGCCGAAAACGCCGGGCCGGTCCGATTCATGAATGTGGACTGCGACATCTACAGCTCGACCAAGACGATCCTCGACTTGCTGCACGACCGGATCGTACCGGGCACGGTCATCGCTTTTGACGAATATTTCTGCAATCCGTCGTGGCGTTTCGACGAATTCAAGGCCTTCCAGGAAGCGGTCGAGCAGTTTGGTTGGGAATACGACTACCTATCCTTCTGCCCCTTCGCCCGGCAAGCAGTCGTAAAGATCAGCGGCTGAGCGTTTCCTGCAGGGCGGGGCAAGACGCCGCCAGAGTGTCCGATCCTTTCGACCCGACCGTATCCATAATCCACCAGGCGGCGCAGAGGTTGGACGACAGCAGCGTCGCGTTGATGGTGTCGCGCAGTTCGAGAATTGCCGGAATGGTCAGCATGCCCGTTCCCGTCATCACGACGGCATCGCAGGCGTCGTCGTCGATCTTCGCCAGGGTCTCGGCAACCTCGTCACTTTCCATCTCGTAGGCGCGAAACTCCTCCGACATCATGATCACCTGGGTCAGATCGAACCCGCAATCCTCCCAATATTTCGCGGCACGGTCGGTCAGCCAGGCCGGATAAGGCGAGATCAACGCGACGCGCTTCGCATTCAGGGCTTCCAATGCCAGGCGGATTGCACGGCACGCCGTCGTCGAGACGGTGCCCGTCGCAACGCTCAGTTTTTCGCACAGCGCATCGTCTCCCGCCTTCAGCAGGCCGTATGACGCACCCGTCATCGCCGCCAAATAGGCATTGAGTTCAATCGCGCCGAACGCCTTCGCACAGGCAAGAAACACGTCCGGATAGCCCTCGATCCGCTGCGCCAGGTCGAGATCCGGGGTATAGGGAAACCGTGCCGCATAAAGCGCAATATCGTCCCCGACCAGATATTGCAGTTCCGGCTCGACCGTCGGGTTTGACGTCGGGACTAGCACGCCGACTCTTGCGGAGGGCCGCAATTCCTTGAATGACGTCATGCGTCTCAAACTCCCGTATCACCGATGAAGGCGCCATCGGAGGCCAACTGCCGCTGCAACGCCGAGACATCCAGTGCCGCCGGCCCCGTACCCCCCGTGCGGGCCATTGCAGCCGCCGTGCCTGCCGCTTGCCCCATCGCGAAGCAGGGCCCGCTAACGCGCAGAGACGCCTGCCCTTCCTGCGTCGTCGACGCACATCTCCCGGCGACCAGCAGGTTGCCGACCCCGGTCGGCAGCGTCGTGGAAAACGGAATCTGATGGTATCCGCGCCCGGCCAGAAACTTCCATTCCACATCGCCCAGCACATGGGTTTCCAGCGGCCAGCCGCTGCAACCGATACTGTCCTCGAAGTCGCGGCACGCCAGCACGTCTTCGCCCGTCATCTGATACGGCCCGACGATACGCCGCGTCTCACGAATGCCGATCTGCGGCGCCAGTTCCAGCATGTACGCATCGGCGAAGCCCGGGACCATGTCCTTCAGGAAGCGGAAATACTCGATCGCCTGTTTGCGGCCCTCGACCTCCGCGTAACTCAGATCGTCCCAGTCGGATCCATCCACCGGCGCCCCGTCGCGGCTGATCTGGGTCAGATTGGCACGCCATTCGCTGTCATGGGTTTGCGGGCGGATGATACCCGCCTTGCGCGGCAGCGTGTAGTTTCCGCTCGCATTGGCTTCGGCAATCAGCGCCTTCAGCTGTGGCGCCCCTTCCGCCATCGCCGTATCGCTGTCAACGTCGGCAATTCGGAACATCATGGTCGGATAGGCCATGAAACCGTCCGAACCGCCCTTCTCGAACGGCGCACCCGCCCAGGCAGCCAAATCGGCATCCCCCGAGCAATCGATGAACATGTCCGCCGCGATGGCGGCGCGGCCCGACTTCGTCTCGATCAGCACCGCTTCGATATGGCCGTTGTCGGCGACCGCATCGACCGCGAAGGTGTGAAAGCGAATATCGACGCCGGCGGACACCAGAAGATCATCGGTCGCGACCTTGTAGGCCGCATTGTCGTAGGCCTGCGCACCGGTTTTCAAGCCGTCCGCGCTGGTCACCACATGCGGCTCCCGCAGCCCCCCGAGCTTCGCCAGACGGTCCAGGATATCGTCCGCGACGCCATGCACGATCTGCTGCACGGTCCCGTTGATACTGGCGTGCAGGCCGCAGAAATTGGTCACCATCGCGGCCGTGCCCATGCCGCCGAGGAAGCCATAACGCTCCAGCAGAATGGTGCGCGCGCCGCCGCGCGCCGGGGGGCCCGCCGGCAGCAGACCGAACGGGCGCCCCGCGTCGACCACGACGTCCCACAGCCGCAGCGCGTCCGAGCGGTCGACCAATTAGAATTGTTATATAAACAGCCTTTGTTCCTGGTATCCTAACTATGTTAATGTATATTGTGCTAGTGTCCGAAATAGCAATTTGGCGTTCCAGACATTGTAACAGCATCCAAGGTAGTAAATCGTGCTCCACATAGTGTGCTTAAACTTGATTCTAAGTACACTTACCGTGATTCTAGGATCAAAGCAAACCACAATCTCTACATTTGAAGTTGTGCCTCATGAACTGTAAAGTTGGCAAGGTCTACCTCATGTGACTTACTGAAAAATGTTTTGAACATTAAACTGACAAAACTGTGATTTGGGAAATAGATATCGATTCAAGTGATTAAGGCCTTGACGAAAGGGGTTTTCATTACAATTAGGTGTAAATTTCTAGGCATCCAATGCAGAAAAATTCGATGTTGTGGCCTTCGCGGGAATGTTGAGGCGAGAGGCTAAAAATTTATAAATTTCATTTCTACAATTGTTTGAAAATCATGGTCACTTCTAGCACGAAGGAGGTATTTGATTACATAGGTAGCACTGCAGCCACATAAAAATTCTAAGCTGAGCCAAAGTTTGTACTGATCAATTTATTTACCCCACGCTTCCTCGTACGATTCCCTGTAACGCCTGTCTACAAACTTTCGGAATAACTCGCAAAGTTCGCGCGAAAACTATTTCGAGTCAAGTAATTGGTTCATAGCAAGCGATTTCATTGACACTTTTGGTACGGTAATGGAATTAAGACATAATTCCTTAATCGGTACTGACCATGATGGAAATCTACTACCCTTCAGGTAATGTCAAGACTTCTACAACTGGCGCATGCTGGCCGCAGTTGCCGTGGCCTCAGTTGAGAATCTTTGAAGAGTAAGCTGCCCTCAAACGTTGACAAACATAAAATCTGACACTTTTCACGCTGTAAACATTATCATGAATCTAACACGGACAAGTTGTAACTAAAATGCCAATAAGGTAACAACAATGTCGACAACGTTTCGTCTTTACAGAAAGATTTCGTCAGGTCTCAATACACTAAAATGTTACAGGATTAAATAGACTCTGGCACAAGAGTACAAAAAATGTGTCACCCGAGAAACAATGTGAAGAATAATGACGATTGTATAGCACGGCCAGGACAATGAAACGAGACCAATACGACAAAGAGAAAAGTGGCTAGCGGCCAAGTATTCCCTCTTTTGAAAATAGTCAATTTTATTTCCCCATGACAATGCAATTGAATGTTTTTCTAACCCAATACAGTGAACAACTGAGGATGTAGCGCACCAAGTTGTTGCAGGTTGATCCTTTTTGTAATTTGAACACAGAGGTTCAAATGCATTGACCTCCTCCATTTTGATTTATGAATCTACCTCTGCTTGTCAATGGCCTGCGTCAAGCCTAAAATTGAGATTCCTGGTGTCATGAGCTATTAACAAGAAAATGTAGTATCCCTTATACTTTAGTGATTTTCAACATTGATATAGGATATATAGTGGAAAAAGAAGGGATATTATTAATCGGTGACTACAAGATACCTCTAATTAGTGTAAATACATGCTGCTTCAAGTTTTGGAACAAAACTATCCAGCTTGTAAAGAGTAGTAGATATTTTCCCATACTAAATACATTGACCTACCTTGTGCTATAGCAACTATGTTTCTAACTTTTGCAGGTCGTCGAGCAGCAGTGTCAAAGTTACAA
>JAAAKM020006971.1:9861337-9880978 GCA_010016025.2 Alatinidae sp. Z8VKAUB7J3 | reverse complement strand
ATTTCTCACCTTTAATTCAAGTACCCTTTTCACTTCGTGGTTGACATGTCAAGCTAGGTATCATCTGTCAATACGACGAACCGAGCTCAATCATGTAGCATTGAAGAACACTATACAGCTTTTGAAAAATTGACTTACAAATAGTACAACAGTTTCATGAGGCGGGATGTAACAAGAATGACCTTGGCCTTCCTACTTTCAAACTCAACATGGTATTTTATAAAGGGGCTAGAGCCTTTGGTATAAATGTTATATGCCTGGCATCCCACGACCATTATATTTTCGCAGTGTTTTCGTCCTGAAATGTTAAACTGTCTTTAATTTCTTGCTCGACTAAATAACCTTGCTCACATTTTAAAGACAACTGCTACATTGGTTTGAATTTGCGGTTCTTACCTTCATCCTAAAAAACGTGATGCTGGTAAGTAAGTCCACAGTGCATCGCAAATCATCTATTCGTACAGGGCTGTTAGCTGGAAACATTGTCTGTCAATAAAAGACGAAGGTTTTCAGTTTAACAGAGAAAGAATAAACCTCCTAGCAATATAATTATCTTTCTAATTATCTTTCTAATTGCCTGCGAGAATACTGCCATTCTTCAGTAACGGAACTAAATTGGGTATGTTATTGACTTGTTACTCATGGTACATCATTAATCCTTGCATCTGGGATACGCAGTACAACATCCGATTATCAAACAAACACGAAAGAAGAGCAGCAATCAAATCTTATTCTAGCTAACGGGAATATTTCTAAAAGTACAAACAAGTCACGCTCTGTAGTCCATATGTTTTAGCGCATGTCTAGTTTTGAAGGCAACTTCGATAGCAGAAATTATAAAATAAGCGCCGATATGGAGCTGCGATTTCAAGCCGCGCACAATGAATGCGAAAAGTAGCTTCAAATATACAAATTGCAAAATAGTGGCCCCGAAATCCATTTGAGTTATAATACTGACTACATGAAAGTAGAGTCGAGAAACAGCTGCCCCAAAAATTTGTACATGTGCCATAAATTTTCAATCAACTCCAATGGGCAACTCTTCAGCCTTTTGAATCTTTCCAAATTTACTCCAAGATTATCAATATTGATACAGACTACAGCGACCAGTTGTTGGCAATCGGAAGACAAGGTCTTAACTTGAAGAAAACATGCACCTATCTTATAATATCAATTTGCGCTATGTGGTGACAAAGTCCACCCAATTGAAAAAACAATAAAAATCTTAAAAAACCTAAAGACAGAAGAAAAAATTACAAATTTTTTTTTTTTAAAAGGGGGGGGGTGGGGGGGGGTTTGGGGGGGGGGGGGGGGGGGGGGAATGCTCATCGTTACTTTGCCCTCGGTTGCTGGACCTTAGCACCTCTGGGGTTTTTTTGATCAGCCCTCCCCCGAATAAAGTACACGCTTGATTATCCCCCCATTTACAATCACCTAACTATGTAGCCATAGAATCCAAAGACGGCAGTCAATAACTCCCAACTGCCAAGAATTCTTTTGCACTTTCAGGGGTTATTGCATTGTTTAACCAGCAATCCCAAAATTTTAATAAAATATCGTACAATTTTTGAAAATGTTTTGCCTGTCGTCCAAACAGATGGACGATGACACAGAAATGTACTACAGAGCTGCTCCCTGCGTTAGGTTGAAGGTCATCCTACTCCCGCTCCACCGTGTCCTCCCTTGCACCTCGTAGACAGCCAACTGTTGAAGTAAAAATCGTATCCGTATATTTACTTGAAATATTTAATGACGGCACTACATAATTCTATCACTAACTTCCCGTACTTGGCTCTTTCTGCCAACCATGTTTTGCCCATTTAGTACGTTTCGTTGTTCTTTGACTTTGATTTTTTTTTCATTGAAATAGCCAGAGCGAGAACTACTCTTCTGTCCATGACGACTGCCACTAGTGAAATGAGCTAGAATTGTCTGTAATATTGAATTATCTTTAAGGGAAAGGAAATTTTATCAACAAAAGTTCGTAAATATTACTGTCAATGATATTGCCAACATTATTGAGTGTCTGTGGGGCGCTTAATGCTGTTAAGGTAATGAAGTGGCGCGGTTGGTAAACTGAGGGCTCATACACATTACACTCTTTACATGGCTTTATAAATGATTTATGTTAGTTGGTTTCTTCACACAAACTAGCTGTTGCCAACTCTTAACCTACCTAACAATTAGGGAGGACCCCCCCCCCCCCCACCTAAGAAAAAGTAAAGTAACATTGTCTAGCCACGCCCGTGAACAAAGGACCACCTTGTCACGTGCAGCCGTTTCATGACCATGCTGCCAAATGGAGTTGAACGTGATTGGTTGACGCACATGGGCATTAGTCCTTGATAGAGTATCCATATGTCATTCCGCGGAGTAGTCACTGGACGTCTTGTTTTTGCCTGCACAGAAATAAATTTCCCTGAAACAAAGCGGTGATATTGGAAGCAGGGTAATGAACCAAAGTTGTAACAACGAAATTGTTACAACAGCCATAGTAACTTCAAGGGAAAGAAACATGGAGCACGATCATCGAGTACCACCTTTACCAGTACCATGGAAAGGGTATCCAATGCCTTATCCTCAGCTTTGTCAACAGCAGTATTTTCCACCATATCATGAGCAAACACCCCCCGGATTTCAGTTTCCATATTGCCTACCCGTAGGTAAGTGCTTGGTTATTGACCAGAGTCCGTTGTCTCGTATTCCCTCGATTTGAGGCTCTTGAAGACAGTACAGCATTCGTCCTTTGCTTTGTATTTGAATCGTACACTCACATTATACGTAAGAGACAGGATCATCATGAGGCTGTTCAATTTTTACTAGCTGTTCAGCCTCAATTTTTTATTTGTCCATTCGTGGTATCTGATAAAAACATGTAATAGCCACAGGTGTATGAAGCTTCCTTGTGTCCGGTGAAGGTCCGATTTTGTAGCGGCTGTATTGCATTGGCAGCATATTTTTATGTCGGAAAAACATGACATACCCATAGCCCAACTTTTTTGCACTCATTCACTTTCGTACTTCGGTGAAATATCTTTCAGATTATTGTCAAAGAGAATAGAAATGGTATGGTTCCTTAAAATAGAATACAAATTGCAAAGACCCAACTGGATAGTTTGCAGTGATATACTTACTTAGAAAGAGACAAACGTATGTTGTATATGGTCGTTCTACAACTCCAACTTTGCATGCCCTAGGTTTTTCTCATTAATGGTTTTGGCAGCATCTGCAACAGTATCTGGTATGGCTGGCATTCACAAAGTGTAATCAACATTACCAAAACAAAGTATGTCATTTTGTAAGTTGTATATTTTATAAGTATGATGTTGCTTTAATTCCAAACATTTATGATTTCTACTCCACAAAAAATTGAAATCAACTATGAATTCAGACTATCTGAGGACATAACATACGAAAATAAAAGAGCGCCAGCTTCTCAGAATTTGAAATGTCGAGTGTAATAATATGACGATTGATTTCTTTCAAGTTGTTCCAGGACGCTCTCCACAGCCGGTCGTTGCGAACGTATTCAATGATTGAGGTCGTTTGCCGTATGTGCATTTGGAAAATTATTAAGGTTTCTCCTTATAGGTGTTGTTGGCGTACATGTACTTTTAACTTATTACTGTTCACAATATAAAATTTCCTACTTTTTAGATCTAATCATTTCCAAATCACTTCACAATATAGTTAAAATTGTTGTGCACAGATTGTTTCCAGAGAGATGGGTTATAAAATTTTCTTATCGTACTCAGTGATTGTACAGGGGATGTTATCTGGTATTTCTGCATAAATTCCATCTTTGTCAACAGAGGATAAATATTATTCGGGGTTTCTCGTACTCGGCAATGTCATGTACGTTTGATAAACATGACGTCATAGCGTCAGGGGGTTCCCTTTTTATAGATGGTAAGCTCCATTAATCCACTTACGTTTGTTATTTATATCAGCTTACTCGGTATTGGATGAAGTAAACAGCTAAGCACGTCGATGAACCCACGAGTGAACCCACGTCAATGAAACCACCAGTGGCTAAACCGCGGCGCAGGGGCCGTATGTGCCCCTCGATGTCTTCTTCTGCGGGCCAACTCAACACTTCTAAAACTCATTGTTTTGGTGCCCACGCATAATAATCTGGTCAACATTTAATTAAGTATTATTTTTCAAAAGTTGGGTGCGGCCACGAAAATTAGCCCATATCACAGGCAAGGTTGCGCATACAGCCGGGTGCGTCGCCAGACGAGGGGTGGAAGAGGGTGTGGCGAAAATCGCTTCTCAGCCTTTTGTCAAGGAATGGATGTAGTATCTGTTCTCATTGACGACAGATGCTTTCCATAATCCGCGAGAGGCGGTCTTACTGGGCAGTTGAGCCTGCTTCATGGCTTGCTTTTCTGCCCGGTAGCCTCAATTGAGGGGCGTTGCCCTTGGACGCCCAGGCTGCCCTTTATTCATTAGTTAGCCTGTTTGGTAGTTTTCCTGTTTGTTTAGGGTAGTTTCAATTTAGGACCCACTGCTCATCAGGGTTCTTTGAGAGACTGCAAAAATCGGTAAGCTTGATTTATCAAAATTTAAAAAAATTGAAACCATCGTTGCTAACTCTGTTAATGGACTAAAACACTCCCGGCTAAATTGTTGAGCGACCTTAAACTTCTAGCAAGTGGCGTAAAAGGGGCAAGTCACCCCACTTTTAACTTTTCAATTTGTAAACTGAAACATACAGAATCTGCTATCATGGCCTATTCCATTATATTTTGTATAAAATTTGGAATTTACTAATTAAAATACAGGGCGAAGTTACACGTGGGGACGTTTTTCGGGGGGTAGGTGGGTGGGTTTGTCCGTGTATAACTAAGGAAATACATTGCTAACATACGTAAGGGTTGTTTTCTAATTTCGACCCTGATAGAATGTACTTGGAGCGTAATTAGGCATTTTCTGTGGCCTTACAACAAGTGCCGGATTCAGAGTGAAGGGAAGGATAGCGTAGCCAAAAGTGGAACATGCCAGATATGTGATATTGTAGTCACGGTGTATTCTAATACAGTGCTAAACAAGCTCATGTAACAATTAGATGTCAATTCATTAAAACTCAAATAGCCTCAATCGAGCCTCAATGATTATTACCAACCTTTGGCTCTTCTAAGCTCCTTATAAACATTGGACAGGGAATAGTCCCACTTGTATCAGGGTCGCTTCATTGAGAGATTACTAAGCAATTTTCTATTGAGTAATTCTGCATCCGAAGGCTTTAATCCTTTGTCAGTTTTTGAGTTACATGACGAGTAATATCATTTTGGGAAAAGGGATTGTTCAGCAACTAATAGGGCGCGTACACCCTTTTCACCCTCCTACCCCTAGACCAGGTAACATTCTGTCTTCGTAACATAAATAGTTTCAAGATGGCCTGCGTGCAGACAAAAACTCCTCACATAACATTCATACTGTTTCAGTGGTCCTGTCTGCACGCAGGCTATTTTCAAGTGGATCTAAGTATCGATGAAATTATAAAAAAATAAAACAAACAGGATGAACTTGATTTGTGTACATGTATAATTATTCTTACCTTCACCATTACAGTTTTAGCTTAGATTATGATATACTCAGAAACTTGAGCTCAGCCTGCCGCTAAAGTAGCCCGCAACTTGGCCACAGGGGGGACAAGGAGGACAAAGGGGAACATGTTCCTCCACTCCTCAGAAACATCGACTTCGCAGTGTATCCGAATGTGTAATAATGATACCGAACGTATTGATAGTGAAAGGGACATTGGAGACACTTTCCAGCTGGAAATCTGGTTCAAATATGTAGGCAATTCTGGTACACTGCTATTATATCTACACGCTCTGTGACTCATCAATAATTATGCAATTAGATAATTATTTTCTCGCTTACTCATCTATAATAAGCCATTGACAGATGGTAATTTTTACAAAATTTCATGTTTTCAATGAAGGATGTCGCCTGTTGACAACCCCCCTTCCCCCGATGTATAAATGACTTGTCACGCCCCTATTTGCATCAGGTGGCCAATCACCTTCTGCTGATAAGGAATTTGATTTTGATATTCTCCAATAAATTTTAGATAAATGGGGATGTTTACAAACTTGTATACTTGGTATAATTTTCCATTTCATACACTATGGAGAGCGTGCATATGGTGTTACCCATTAATGTTTCATTGTTGTAAACGTACGTACATGCCATGGCACAATAAAAAAATTATTCATGCAAGTTTCTAGCTACTGTTTAGTGTTTATAGGGCAGTAGGTTATGTGAATCAACCAAGAATCCCCCTTCAACTATCACATCAGTCTGCCTTTATCCATGCAAATTTAAATCGGACAGAAAAACTAAGGAATTTCCAACTGTTTTATGGGCGCCTGACCAGTAGCCTTGAAAGTATCAGACTTGTCATCATCATTAGTCTGCAGTGATTGGTCACGTACGCCCTGACAAATAGGAAATGGACAGTCGAATAACCCAGTCTCTGTTTGCATGAGGCTTATTGTGTATTACAAAATTATAAAAACTAAATGCTAGTCCAAGGTGGTTTTCAAACCTGGCATATATCAGTGCCAATCAAAGAAATACAAGTACCGTGAAAGGGCTTAACTCACGAGGCACGATACAGTTTTATATGAAAGCAATCTCCGACACTCAACTAATTATACTGGATACAGTTTCCCAATTTGTCTGTAATCACCCAAGCATTATAACTGGTTTTGAATTACTTTTAAAGAATGCTTAAAGAAGCCAGTAAACGTTTCGACTGCGGAGAGGGACCGTCCTAGTTTTAGAGGAGTTAGAAGCGGAAAATTATTAAAAATCTGTGATGGGAGCGTATTCTATATCTTCATGGAGTAGGAATGCCTTGCCGAATCTTGATCTCTCATTGCAGCCCCGTTGATAAGCAGTGGGGCCATTCCCCGGGGCGCTTTTTCCAAATGGAAAGGGGTTTCCCTGGGACGGGTACGCTGTTTGTATGATATATTTCATTTTCACGATTACTATTCAATTACAATACAACCGCGTGTGCATCTCACCTTCAATCTCCCGCCATGACGTTGCATCCCGAAAAGTTCTTACTTTACTTCTTTTCCCTTTTGTTTGTTTGTTAGATTGTTTGTTGTTGTGCCTAGTCCAAATGCGCATCTTGTCCTGAATCACTCGAAGAAATATGGCCCTGTCTCATATGAGCAAACTTGTCAACATTCAAGCAGGAATTGACCAAGAATCCTGGCAAAGCAAGTTTTTCTCTTTAGTTGGTAGCTAAGTGTCGTGTGACAACACAGAATCTGAAAATACCATGTTCTTCGATTTGTTGTTCATAATTTTTACCAAATGTGAAGATATAAACTTCTGACAAATTTTGATCGGACGTAACTACTGCGCATGCACGAGACGCCCCCAACTAACCCTCTTTGTGCATAATGACATCTTTGGCAGGTCACTATTGAATGAGTGTACATTATCCGGTATTGTTCTTGAAGGCAAATATAGTGCCCAGTCTTCTGTAGCGATTTTATTGCAGTGCCTGTGATTTTGTCTTCAGTTGCAAAGTGCTTTTGAAGCAAGTGTTATGTCTTGTTTGATTATCCAATAACTGTAAGTCGTGTATGGGCATGCGCTGTATAAGTATATACCATGTGCTAGAAATCATTTTGTGTGAATCAACGAAAAAAGGGGGTGTAGAAAATCTGAAGCTTCGTTGTGTTACGTTCCATGTTCTGCTCGTTGCCGCGCTTGGCGCATAAATATAATAAGCAAGGCAGGCCTTGGCTTCGGTCCCTAGAAGAGGCAAACGCCGTAATATTTGTGCGTGATCTAATAATAAATACAATAAGAACAAGAGGAGATAAAGGCATCTAGAAGATCATGGCTCTGAGAGGCACTCTGGGTAGGCTACAATACCAAATAATCTCAATGTGAGAGGAGGATTTCAATTCGTAGACCTACTAGAGACTATCAAAACATGTTTCTAGTGGTGATATTTAATTAGATTGATTTGTTTGTGTTAAGAGATTTTACAGATATCATGATGAAATGCCCTTATAACTTAACAAACTATGTAGAGACAATAGATAACTTTATATTATTACGAGCAAAATCCATTCGCTGTAGTAGCTAAGGCCCGATTCTAAGGCCCCACTCTTGGCTCTAAGTCAGGGTATTGCACCTACTATTCAATGACGTAAAAAGTACTTTCTATGCAAGTAACCAGTATTTCTATATTCATTCTTTGGTGCCTAGGGAATAGAAAGCATCGTCGAGAGAGAACAACATTTTCACGTTCACAGCTGGATTTATTGGAGAGCTTGTATAAGAGGACGAAATACCCGGACGTATTCATGAGAGAGGAAATGTCGATGAAGATAAACCTTCCCGAGTCTCGAGTACAGGTATAATGTAAAATTATTTTGCTTTTAGTTAGAGAATCTTATGTCGTGGTGAAAATCTTGGTATTGCAAAGGGAAGGGGTGCTTAGGGCTAGTAAGATGAACTTTCTTTAGCCATAGAACAGACCAAACCCCAGCTTTTCCTCATTGACTAAATATTTTAATTGTTAGGATAAGTATTTGGCCAAGTTTTGACTTGCTTGCCGTCGGGCTCGTAACTCGAAATAGAAATGGAGGGGAAAGGAGACGAGAAGGAGTGTGAGACTGTCTCTAACGAGGCATGAAAAGGTAAATTCCTGGTGCCGTCGGTCTGAGGGAGTCCCCAGTCGTTTTGAGGGAGGTTTATCTTGACAATGTTGGAATGCCTTTAGCAAGACCTATGTTTTAAACTTTACATGTAGATTCAAGGGGCTCATCCTAACGTAAGGGTTGCGCTCAGTAGCTCGTTGAGTAGCCTTTTGACAATTACAGAGTTGCTTTGTAATTCTTTTCTCTCATTAGGCTTTAGAAAAGAGGGCAGAGATTATGAAGACCTTGTGGCATTTATGATATTTTGGGAAATGTATCTCTGTTTATTGAAGGTGTGGTTCAAGAACAGACGTGCCAAAGAAAGGAAAGAAGCCAAAAATATGAAATTGAAGGTGAAAGATCCTGAAGATGAACAAGAAGAACAAAACCGAATTCCCACATCAACACAAGAGATTTTGCAGCCAGAAGAAAGTACCGAAGTCTCTCGTGCAACAGAATCACCGACGACACCACAACTTGATGAAGAAGATGTAGACAGTGAGAAACAATGTACGGATGAAGAACCAACACCTGGTGTCGCTTCAGTAATAACACAGGAGACGCCCTCCTGCAAGAGGGAAAATGAGAACGAATACCAAGAGCATGTGCCACGTGTCACAGATCCAAGAAGTTCGGATAGCCCAGAAAATATGATAACGAAATCTTAACATTGATATTCCCATTTACTATGACCGTGTTTACTCCAAGAATCCCGCCTCTCATATTCCCATGTCTCTAGCAATTCCGCTTTTTAGCATGTTTGAACAAATAGACCCGCGTCAGTATTATTCACACATACGCGACAACACATGGCATCGATTTTCTAATTTCTGAAAAATGAAGTAGAACGTCAACTAGAACAGTGAAATGGATGAGTGACAGGTAAATGATTTATGCGCGGACCCGTGGTACTTGGTAGAAGTGGACTTTGTATTGTAGACATTTTTTGACACCAAACTTTATTGATCTTAGCCTTAATTTTGTCAAACTTAAGGCTGATAAATATCTTATCTCCAATAATTCTACACTTATCAGCTGTTGAAATGCTAATCCTGCAGTGGGAGCATTAGAGTAAATACGGTATTTTAGTAAAATTGTAGTTGCTATCACATTTTTTTGTAAAGATTCGTAATTTTTCTTTTGAGTGATGTCATTCAAGCAATGAAGGGAACATACAACGTGAAATAGCAAGTAGATTATTCGACAACAAAACACAAATGCCAAATAGTGGTTATTGATATTTTTGTTAGGAAACATTCGATAATTACATATTACATAGTGGATTTATGGTTTTGAGCCCGCTCCCTCCTTAGGTAACAACATAAAATAATATAGCAGGTATTGATATTCCGCGCCTAGTTGTATAAGGAGAGTTGCTTTTAATCCCATATCGAGAAATCTTTGTATAAAACAAGCCTGTAATAACAGTTGTAGACGCGAGAAAGAGGGCAGTTGGCCGTAGGCCACTCACTTCCCTCCGTCAGTATATGTTTGTGAACTCTGCATATATATCTGTGCAATGTTACATTTTTAATACATTTCTAGGGGTGAAATTAATGACAGTGCCCCACTTCTGCATCATTTTAACGCAAGTCTCAGATTACAGATGGCCACTAGCATCCATTTTACAACAGCTCTATGAGCCCACACCGCTTCCAAAATCGCCACTACGGGCCCTGTACATTCCACTTGCTCTAATGGTGGAGCGTTCTGTTTCTGTAGAATTTTGACTAGAATATGTTGCTAAATAAATACATTTCATGATGTATTTGTTTGAAAGAGCTATATCCCAACAAAACGCGTAAGTATTGAGAGTGAGAGCAAATGTAACGTTCTTCTGAACTCGGTTAATCTCAAATCAAATGTGTTGAGCACATAAAAGGACTGTAGACATACAAGAGGCATATTTTACAAGAGAAATGGCTACTCGTGTACAAGAAATAGTTAGAAGGCGAAAAAACAAAAACGAGATTACAAAATCGAGACTATCATACGATAAACAAATATTCAAAAGTAGCCAAGGTTAATGATATCAATAACCGATTCTCGTGGATGTATAGAATGTCAGATGAAAGTACATTATAAAGCGTTTTAAATAGTTTAAAATATAGCCCCATTGTAATCGTCCTTTGCATCTTTATCGTTTCAATAATTGTCACTTTTGTTCTATTGTGTTATAATGTTTTATTCCATTTTTATCGTTGCCTTAATTTTTATTATCTATTCCAAATTTATCGTCACACTAATTGTTGTAATCTGTTGCATCTTTTTCTCTTAGTTGTTACATTTTAGTTCTGCCCTTAGCGTTACCGTAATTGTAATCTTGAATTCCATTATCATCGTTACCCTCACAAAGTTACCAAAACGATGCACTCTCCTATAATAAGATGATGTTATAATAATATAATAATATCAACCTTGGAGCATAATAAACGATTTACTGAAGGCAGGGTAACCCATAAATTGTGTATATACCTCAAAGATCTGATGGCAGTTGTGTTGCACTTACAAGTGTACGTATAGATATTTTTGGTATTGTTATTTTCCTGACCCTTGTGATTATATTTTAAATTTGGATACTAAATAGTGATAATAGAGGTAACTGCCAATGACTGGAAGAATCGAAATCGGTACAGTCGATATGAAGTTCTCACGTAACCGAATAACCCAGATATATGTTATAACGTATATAAATTTAATAGCCCATTCAATATTTTGTAACTACCTTGATAAATTTAATCAAAAGGTGTATATCAACGACGTGTGTTTCATCACTTCACGTCAAAATTAAACTCTCTTTAAGCCTTCTCTATTTTTATATTGACAACAGACTAAGATGAACGTTATCTAAACGATCTTTCATAGTCTGTTATTGTGAGCAAACTCACACCGCACACCGACTATTAACCCAATGGAACGAGAATGATATCAATCCATAACCATGACCTCATCATTACAACTACATTACAACACTGTCAAAATAGCTCCATGAAAAGGTTTCTGGCTACTACTGACTACAATTTTTTTTGACTACAATTATTCTAATTGTACTTTCTAGGGTTTGGCTACCAATTTAGGTTTATCCCTATGTTTTACCTTGCTTTATGGTTACATTTTACAGCCATTTTCATTTCAATACAGAAAAAACTAGGAAAACAGATTATTCTAATTTTTATTCCAGGAAGACCAATGCAGTCTCTTACGTAATTTAAGTTATATCTTTTATTCACGAAAATCTGATTTGTTCAAGTTGTTTTTATGCTTAAAGAAGAACATATGGGTAATATACACATTACATCTTACCTATCTATCCTTGTATTTAGCCTTTTATCCCGTCCTTAACCCCCCTGAAATATTGGCAAATCCTAGAAATATAAAATTATCGGCACAAGTAGACACGCCTTCTCCTATTGCGCTAGTTCCTTTGTATTGTCCACCTCAGGCCAAATAGTAGACAATGTGATTGTTTTAGTCAACTGAAGTATTCATATTCATTCACATAAGAGATAAAACGCTGTGGTGGTGAATATTTGTAGTACATTCTTTCAGCAACTGGACATAATGTTTAATCTAACGCCGTGATAGTTTTTCAAAACGTTTTAATGGAAACAGTGTTTACAGTGACAATTATTGTGAGTCAGCTACTGTGATCTTCATCTTGTAAAAAGACAGGTGATCTTAATTAGTAGATCATTTGGATATATCTCCCACCTGAAACAATTTTATATTGCTCTGCCAAAATGTTGCCAAACTATTTTCATGGCTCATGTCGCTACCTTAATAAATTTACTTCCAGAGAGCTACTGATGCAATATAAGAGCGGACTATTTTGTTGAATGTTGCAGGTGGTTTGATATATTGGTCACATAGAGAAGTCTAAAACTCTTACTGGAAAATACAAGAGGTTAAATCGTAAACAAGAAAAACATATTTTTAATACGTGTACTTGCGCAATAATTTATAGTCAATTTTCTCTCACATTTCGAGCACTGAAAGTTACATATGATTGATGAAAGTTCTTTTACTTCAACAAAGCTTGAGATTTTAAAAGAACAAGTATACATATCGACGGATGATGATTATCTGAGATAGGTGACGCGAACGAGTTGTTATGAAATGAGCCTTAGGCTGGGAAGTTTCTAAATGCATGGCGTATGCAGCAGGGTAGTAATCATCCACTGATTAAGACTTGTTGAAAGATATCTCTTAGGGGGGTCTAGAGTAGTTGCCTACACTTTCTTCGCAGACAGCAATTGAAATTTCCTTTATTTCCGCAAGTTATAATTTATTTTCCGCAAAAGCATGAGTATTCCTAAGTCCAAATATTGGGAAACAAATGTTTAATTACTTTTAAGTTTTATGATAGAGTTTGAAATCAGTATTAATAATACGTTCTTATATGTTTTATTTCACACTAACATTTGATAGTTATGACGTAAAAGTTACACAATGTGAAGTCTAGTGGCTCGTATGTCGCCATGTGTACATTTTCTAATTATTGTACACCATTACAAAAGGAAGATATCCTGATGTTTTAGATGAAATGTTTTAACTAGGTCACCCTGTACTTTTTTAGATTTAAATTACTAAATTACGTGGAGAAACTTTTGCGTTAGAAAAAACCCGTGAACATTTTAGGGTTTTACTTTCGCGAATGGCCAACTAAATTCTTTTCGAGTAAAATAAACTTTTGCGGTCAACTGTATAAGTGGGTTTCGCGAGGGATTAAACTTTCGCGATTTTGTATTTTCGTGTCGTTTGCTGTCTGTATTTTTGGATTTACACTACGAAAACAAATATACATATATCAAACATGATTAATTCTTTCTGGTGTACTGTACATAGTTAAGTTACAATTGCTCAGAAAATAATTCACAAGTACTCCTTTCATCATACTCCTACTCTCATTGCCTGATTGGACATTTTCATCATGCTGTTGTTTCTTACTCCATTCTGCTCGTCTTGTATAGCAATCATTGAAATGTTTTCTTCCAAATCTCGGTTGCAGGCAGCAATGGGTCAAAATCGTTGAGTGGATCGATAAGTGGAAGATTTACTTTACCCATCCTAATTGCATCTGAATTTTATGATGCTCTCTATCAACTGTCAATGTAATTCTTTCCTTCAGCTGAAGTCATAAATAGTCAAGGTGGTGGCGCAGGAAAAATCAAAATCAAATCTTATTGAATTAGATTAACATGCGATAAATATATTTCCTGTACGAAGAGAACCCCGTAGAGGCAATGAAATTTTGCTGTTTGTTTCTCCAATTTAACTTTCGCGAATCTGCTTTTTGGTACATTTTGCGTGGGATAACTTTTCGCGGCTCTGCATGTAAGTCCTTTTCGCGGAAATTAGCTTCACGAATATGGCCAAAGACCGCAAAAACGCAAAGGTTTCTCCCGGCGCAAGTTTCTCCCTGTCAAGTACCTTCAAATACCCTTATGGGGCAGCACATTTAAAAAGTTAGTTATATGAGCATTTTCATTGCATGTTTTAAAATTTATTTTGGGTTACGAATTTGGGTTTCCCTTTGAAAAGGTTATTTTAAGAAGAGTATATCATTTTATACTGACATGAATCATTTTTTTTTTAAAAAAATATTTTAATAGTATGTAAAGCGCTTGAGAATGAGAAACGGTTAATTCGCCGCCATAAGTCATTGTATCATTATTATATTATTTATATTTTTGCACGTCATAGTTTAACGTGTGTCTAGAAAGAGGGAGAACGCAATGGATTGGTAAACAAAACAGTGACCATAAGACTTGCGTTTTTGCCTTGTTACCGAAGCGAAATAAATAGAATCAGACCACATAGCATTATTCAACCCACATCTCATCATCTGTTTTCTAAAAAGGCGGGCTGCCTGTCATGATAAATTATGGCTGCCAACAGAAAGTTATTCTGGGCAAAATGTCACCTGTCACATTTAGAATCTGGAACATTCTTCGAGGTTACCAGTATGGTCTGTTATTATATTACCTGTTTCTTTCCCATTTTCACTTATCGACGGAGATTTTTATTCACCAGAATACTTTCCAAATTTGTAAGGTTTTTACTTAAAGTCATCAGTTAAAATGGTGAATCATCTGAGTCTGAGGAAAAGATAAACTTACATTAGCAACCAGAACTCTTGATTAGGGAAAGGTTTTCATTTTCTGTTTCTTAGCAGCTTCAAGAACAGCAATATCAACTGTTATCCTCCAAATGAAAACTTTATCAAAAAGGGAACAAATTAAGTCTACTCCATTCCCAGACCAATCGATTCATTAGTTTAATCTTTTCTGCAATTTTTCCCAATCACTTAAGACTGCTTTGTAGCCTTAGACAATGCACGGAAAAATATTTCATTGCAATGCCTGTCCATAAATGCCTAATACGAATTCCAAAAATCTGGCTAAATAATGAAAAATATAACAGCGTACAGACATAAAACGTGTTTACATCAACTTGTTTATTGCCACAACAACTGAATGGTTTTTGTTATTGGGAAATGAAAGAGATTTACTATATTTCGGGATGAGAATTAAACATGCAATGCAAGAGATTGCGGTCAAATGTTACAAGCTATATTACCTGTACATGTAGCATAATTTAAAGGTAAAACCTGAGAGTTGCATTACGCTAACACAAAGTTTCGCTGAGAATACCTCTTCTTGTTCCCTTTGCTAGTTATCGACTATCATTTTAGGCACGGTGGTAACACAGTTCGTAGAAATTCTGTTAAAGAAATAACAGGAACAACAATGTCTGGTAATAAGCGAGATGAATTTTTTAGAACAGCTAAGCGTAAGAGCTGACTCCATAATAATCTGTATCAATTACAAAATTCTGGTGATGTTTTGTTTTACAATGAGCAAACAGTTGGTAGAGATAAGGAATGCAAGGGCAGATGTTATCTAAAGTGCCACCATCTCTAGTAATTGACTCACCTTCCTACGTCTCTGATAGAAATACTAGCTTGATCTTTAACAACACGCATAGCAACAAACTTTGTCAATTGAAGGAAACTCTTACTGCTTTTTCTGAAAATATCACATTGGGCTCAGGTTATTGTGGCCATAAAGTTGATGGTACAATTATAGAAGCTCCTAAATCTGCCAAGTACGTTTATACAGACAGGTTTTAACACTCAAAAATATAATTGATTTGCATTTAGAATATTATACAGATATCTGGATCACGAAAAATTATTTTTATTATTTTACCATGTTTCATATCTCATTTACATGACACGTTTGGTTAAACTTTGTTTATTGTTCACAGGCTTTCATTTTGTCATCAACGCCTTACTGTATAGGGATCATGTTATCAGTTTGTAAATATGGAAGACTGTGCCACTACTTTTATTCAAATAAATCAATTTTAAGAACATAACATCATTGAGGATTATTTACGCATCTTGTTCTGTGGTGTTCATAGAGGCTAGTTAGTGTAAGGCGCTACTCGGTAAACCGAACTAAGATAGCGTTTCTGTTTCTAAGCGTACTAAAGAGAAAGTTTATGCAAGTAAATCTCTATTTTTGTCGTATACATACACTAAAAATGCAAATCCTGTTCTTACAACGCCTTTAATAGTTAAAGTATAAAGTAGCTATAGAGGTTCTGACGATTAAACAGAATCAGGAACACATTAATCACTGACGGTACTTATCTTGTTGATGCTTATAGCGACCATGTCGTCAAAGTACGCCTGCTCAGTTTAAAAATTTGAAATCTGCGAGAAAGAAGGACTTCTTGTTATTACAGACAACTTTAAGTCAAGTTCAAAAGTAAAATAAATCTCAACAAAATCCATATTTTAACCAATTTGGAAGCCATTGCTTGTACACAAAAACCAGATATGCGTTGATTTTCTTATAGGCATTTTGTTTGAAACAATTTGCTAGTACCTCGAAGTAAAACCTGCCGTAGCTTATCTTTATTGGCATGTAAAACGTTGTATCTGACAATGCGATTGCTATTGGTAGGGATACCAGTAAAGGAGATAAAAGTATTGTTATTATTAGTTATTATTACAGAAGTACTGTTACAGTTTGATATTATATTTACCTTTATTGAGTAGAAGTCAGAAACAATTGTTGCTAGTTCTCCTTCATATCGATTTTCTAATACAATGTGAAACAAAGTTAGTGTAATATATATGTATATTTATATAAATGTCGGTAGACAAGAGGAGCATGCAATTGACCTTCATCGTTTGTAGTTTTTTAGTGTAAAAAGGTGATGAATTACAACAGTTACCTATGGGCATAATGTAGAATGGGCTTGTTCCTGGTGGTCATAAGTGGCATTTAAGCATGGCAGACAACTAATACATAAGATTATTTAAACAACAACAGAAATGCTAAGGTTGAAAAGCTATAGCAGATTAAAGTCTACAATGAAAACAATGAATTACAAGACATGGTTCCTATTTCTAGCATCGACATCCGATAAATGATACAGTATGAAGGGTTGTATTTCCCACTTACCTCGGTTATTGTTTTGATGGAATAATTGTGGTGTCAAAACTTGAAAATTTAGCTTCCACTATTGGGATGCTCTCCGAACTAAGACACTGAAGTCAATGCATGCCACTTATTTATGTTTATTGCTTCTTGACGTACTGATCTCTTTTATATTAGACAGTTTAAAGCCATAGTCAAACATGGATGCCAGCATAGAAGGAAAAACTTGTTCTGAGTCCCGAGGGCTCCCGTTCTATAAACCTAAGCTCTAACTGGGCAAATTAAATATTTATCAGGAAGCAAGAAATTTATAATGATAGAAAAACGCCCATGTTTTTATTGTTTAATTGAAAGTTTTGCTTAGACTTTTCTATAGAATGGTCTACACCGTTTGACAGATTGCTAGGACAAAGAAATGCTAGTGAGAATGTTTCACACATATCCTGACTAGTAGGGACTTCATTCAATTCAATAATTCCACTGTCATTGTTAGCTATGCTAGTAGCGAGACTATAGTATCTACCTAAATTATGAGAAGGAAATCACACTCCCTTCAGGGAGCCTAAACTTTACAACATCCTGTAAAATGTTGAACATTGTATTATGAAAATAAATGCATGTTTGGATTGGTTTGATGAAACAAACCTGGTAATAGCTGAGAATTTGTGAAACGTTTGTTGGAAGGAAGCTGTGATATGAGAATAGCGGGACTGTAAGAACATCTGAAACGCAAGATTACGCTCCCAAGAAAGAGAAAAGATTTGCGTGCTATAACTTGTATTAACTGGCGTAATAGAAAAAAATTTGTAAGGATTGCGGCGCAAGTACTTTAAAAAAGGATTTTAATGTGATATTTATGAAGTCGTATATTGCTTGTAAATGTTGCAAAGTATTGAAAGAAATAATATTATTTTGTTAAAAAGCTCTTTTTGGTACATTTTGTGTATTATGAATTGTCATGTGTTTTTAGTATCTTCATGGTTTTATGAACTACAATATGTTACAGCTTGCCTACTAGAAGTCCATATATTACCCTAATTATCACCGTAGGCAATTAGATTTGTTCGTGTTTGCATGAGTACCTATCTTTGAAGAGATAAAATAGAAAATAAATCACCATCGGCATTCAAACCCGTGACCCACGTTGTAGCGACGTTTGGTCTACCAAATATGCCAGGTGATCCTCGATGATAGTATGATCTATTTGTCTAATTACCACATCAGCTTAACGAAATTTAGGACGAGTCTCTGCGCGATACGACTAGAACAAGGAACGACTACAATCTGGCTAGTCATGCTGTCCAAAGTTCATGGCAAGTTAAGAACCATGGAGAACAGAGGACTTGAATTATTAGTATATTGTCCACCGTCATAACAACAGGTTGCTAAGTAACAATGAAAGTGAGCCAAGCCCAATAAACTGCAACTGGAGAGTAAAGACCGATTGACCTTTGAAAGGAAAACTGTCTTGTAGAAAGCTATGTATATCTGCTTTACCAGGCTGAAAACGTTATTTAGAAATGAACAGCATCACCCAGAAAAGAATTCACATAAATCATATTGAAGACTTTTGAAGATATAAGACGATATATTAAATAACCAAGCTTTCGATGTATTATCACAACATTCTTATGGTGTAGAAAACTTGACAGTGTATAAAGTATTTAAGGACCTAGTGGCCTAAATAAACAATATACATAATAACAAAGAAAAAATAAAGAGCCTCACGGGAGAAGTGAGAACAGTGAAAGGGTTAATGAGCTCATTGTCCTAAACAAAGTCGGCCTACGTTTGGCAACGACAGTAAACTCAGAAGAGGCAGAAGCTAACAATGTGAAATCAGATTCAGAAAAAGAGTGAGATTGTCGAAGAGAGTGAGACCGCATATAAGAAAACGGTGGAAATGAGAGAAGATTACCGGCAACGACCGAGGTTCCCAAGTAATCAGCTAGACGTCTTTGAAATTGTTGAGTCATCTGACCCAAATACGTTGGTATTTCTCTACGATCTATATATGCTCTACATTCTTATGTATCCAAGGTATTCGATGTATTCATCACATCAATATTCGGTGTAACAATCTTGAAAATAACTATGCTATTTAAGTTTCAAGTGTCCTAACTCAATTATCTAGCTAATTATACTTGGAGGAACAAACAGATGAGCTTCAGAGGGGAAATTGGAACAGTGAGAGGGGAAGTGAGTCTGCTGTTGAGTTACAAGACAGCTTGTGTTTAGTCAGAAGAATGCACTCTTGGATAAAGGGAGTGAGCTCAATAAAGGCAGATAGTGAGAGCGTAAGGTCAGTTTAGACAAAAAGTAAGGTATTCAAGTGAGTGAGAGCGTATGTTTCAGAAGGGTTGGGATAAGAAAAGTTTCCCAGTAGCAGCCACAGTTTCCAAATAGTCAGCAAGGCGTCTCTTGAATTAAACTTTACAACATCCTGTAAAATGTTGAACATTGTATTATGAAAATAAATGCATGTTTGGATTGGTTTGATGAAA
>JAAAKM020006971.1:9802571-9814051 GCA_010016025.2 Alatinidae sp. Z8VKAUB7J3 | reverse complement strand
AAAACCCTAAACAAAGGCTACTTGAGTGCATGTAACACCTTTATCCGTTTCCAGTATTTGTCTGCTATGATCATAGTAGAAAGAGATATTTTAGTGCCCAGTCCTACGCTGTCGTTGGCGAACAATGCTGTTGTTACATGAATACCCTTATTTTTTATATCGGAAACTACCTCAGTGTCCAGCCCTCGAAGTTTCTTAAAACATTGACCTTTTGAGCCCTCAAAGTTTCTTAGCAGTCTCCAATTTTCTGGTACAAAATAGAAGGGGGTGGAATACGCGGAGGGGGCTACTCGCACTGCTGTTAGTAAGTTCACACTTCATTTAGAGTACCATGTGTTCCAGGTTAGCCTATTCATGAAATAGCCCGTTATCAAACTGTCTAAAACCTTTCAGAGATTTTTAGGTTTCTTAGAGCAGCCCCATCTAGCCCTCGAGTTTCTTAAACTTTGGGGAGATTGAGCCCTGGTTTCTTATAAACTGGTTTCTTATAAAAATAAGTGATCCCTAAACAAGGACTACTTGGGTGTACGTAACACTTTATCCATTTCCAGTATTTATGTGCTATGGTCACAGTAGAAAGAGATATTTAGTGCCCAGTCCTACGCTGTCGCTAATGCTGTTTCTACATAAAAACCCTAAACAAAGGCTACTTGAGTGCATGTAACACCTTTATCCGTTTCCAGTATTTGTCTGCTATGATCATAGTAGAAAGAGATATTTTAGTGCCCAGTCCTACGCTGTCGTTGGCGAACAATGCTGTTGTTACATGAATACCCTTATTTTTTATATCGGAAACTACCTCAGTGTCCAGCCCTCGAAGTTTCTTAAAACATTGACCTTTTGAGCCCTCAAAGTTTCTTAGCAGTCTCCAATTTTCTGGTACAAAATAGAAGGGGGTGGAATACGCGGAGGGGGCTACTCGCACTGCTGTTAGTAAATTCACACTTCATTTAGAGTACCATGTGTTCCAGGTTAGCCTATTCATGAAATAGCCCGTTACCAAACTGTCTAAAACCTTTCAGAGATTTTTAGGTTTCTTAGAGCAGCCCCATCTAGCCCTCGAGTTTCTTAAATTTTGGGGAGATTGAGCCCTGGTTTCTTATAAACTGGTTTCTTATAAAAATAAGTGATCCTAAACAAGGACTACTTGGGTGTACGTAACACTTTATCCATTTCCAGTATTTATGTGCTATGGTCACAGTAGAAATAGATGCTTAGTGCCCAGTCCTGCGCTGTCGTTGGCGAACAATGCTGTTTCTACAAGAATACCCTAAACAAGGGTTACAGATGTTAGTGATTCGCAAACATTGTCAATATTCCTATATTGTGATTAAAAAGGAAACCGATACTTTCCCATTCCGTGATTATTTCTGTCACCTCCCCAAAGAAGATTTAAGTTGTTTTGTCTCCCATCCCACAACCTACTAAAATTGAACGTGGGTGTTATTATTTATTGGGAGCATATTTGAAGAAGCACCTGTCTCCGTGTCCGAAAGAAAACTTCATTGTTACTTTGTCAAGAACGAAAATAAATAATTCTATACACGTAACCATTCTACTATTTAACAATGAAGCCGAAAATAGTTAGTTGGCTTATAAAACGGAATTACTCACAAAGCATCGTTGACGTAGTGACCTGCTTAAGTTAAATATAGAAAGAAGGATGTGTTCTCTACAATTCTACAGGTCTACAACTCTTAGCCTATTTTAGTTAAATATAGAAAGAAGGATGTGTCCTCTACAGTTCTACAGGTCTACAATTCTTAGCCTATTTTAGTTAAATGTAGAAAGAAGGATTTGTTCTCTAAAATTCTTAACCTGTTCTAGTTAAATATAGAAAGAAGGATGTGTTCTCTACAATTCTTAACCTGTTTTAGTTAAATACAGAAAGAAGGATGTGTTCTCTACAATTCTTAGCCTGTTTTAGTTGAATATAGAAAGAAGGATGTGTTCTCTTCAATTTTACAGGTCTACAATTCTTAACCTATTTTAGTTGACTATGGAAAGAAGGGTGTGCTCTCTTAGGTTTGCAATTCTACATTTGGCGAAAGAAGTGGTATTGTTTACTCATATGGCCAAAGTTTTGTATATGTATTTATTGATACCGACTTGTTTCTTTACATAAGAAAAAAGTATAGGAAAGACACTGGAGAAGCGGAAAGTATGTCACTGGCAGAACACGAAGACGTGACCCACGCTAGCGCGGTGTGTGCTCTAGCAACCGAGCTATGTGACCTCCGATGTTAACATACCAGTACCACACTCTTAACATATTTCTCTAGTCGAAACATTACCTCCCAGTTATTCACCGGTATAAATCGACACCTGACTTCTACCCACTTTGAGACCAGCCTCTCTGCGCCATATGACTTGTTTTATATTAAGAATCCTCTTTAGAAAATTCTGATGAAAACGCTCGTGCCACTTTATGTGGCGACGATACAAAGTTCAAACTTCTGAGGAATATAGCAGAGTAGGCAGAACACATGTCGGATAAACCTTCACTTTTGTTTGAAAAGTAATCCCTCTATACACCCATAGTCTCTTCTCTAATTTTCCAAATGCGACAGAGGCCTTTTGAATCCGACTGTAAATTTCCGAGTCGTACAAAGGTATCTGCAACACCCAATCGAATTCCTTTTACAAAAAGCAGGTTCCATATAGAGTGCTCCAAGTGGAGGGGTGAACATTATGTGACCCGGTCACTTTACACATGTTACGATACCCCCATTACCCTCGTTACCCCGCTTGACCTAGCTTTAACTTAATCTGTCTGTAATTTCGCGTATCGCTTATCTTCCTTACTCACGTCACACAACCGTTTGTGATTGCCGTCCAGTTCGTTCGATATATCAAGTTAGCATCATTCTGCGTCTACACATTCACTGCACATTCGATTTCATTGTTGTATTTTGCATGCCAGTGCAAGTAAGTTGTTTACTAGGACTCCTATGACTTGTATTTACCTGTTTTTTTTGCAACTTCAAGCTATTACCGCCACATAACAACCCTGGTTAAGTAAAGAATGTGATTAAAGGCTCTTTTCCTATGTCAAAAGTTTTAGTTTTCGCGTAGGTGAAGCCACTAATGATATCTTCGATACTTTGGCTAACACCGGGGAGGATTATACATCTGCAGTCAATTCGCGATATAACACGCGCGACAACGCGCGATATAAAAAGAAAACAAATGGCGATTTGGTGTTCAACCCATTTTAACAGCATCCAAGGCAGTAAATCGTACTCCACAAGGCATCTTAGGAACTGTTTAACAAAGGCAAGTGCTAAACCTGTATCCTAGGTACAATTAATCGTAATTCCAGGATCAAAACAACCACAATTTCTACATTTGAAGTTGTGCCTCATGCACTGCAAAGCTAGCAATGTCTGCGTTACGTGAAGGACTGAACAACTTGTTTTTGATTAAACTGTGTTTCTGAAATAGATATTGATTCAAGTGATTAAGGCCTTGGGGAAATTTTTTCATTACGATCAGATAATAAATTCTAGGCATTACATGCACAAAAGGTAGATGTTGTGTTCTTAGCGAAGATGTAGCGCTGAATAACTTAAAATCTAAATTTATCTCTTCTGCAGTTGCCTAAATTTTGGTAACTACTAGCACAAAGGAGGAATTTGGTTGCATAGGTGGCACTGCAGTCACGTACAAATTTCTAAGATGAGCCGATGTTTTTCAAAATCGATTTATTTTGCTTTACCCCACGCTTCCACGTACGATTGCTCGTAACTTTTGTCTGCAAATGTCTGACTTTGAGTCTGAGTCAAATGATTGGTTCATAGCAAGCAATTGCTTGACACTTTGGGAACGGTCAATTACTCCCTGTTCTGACTCAGTTCTTTATTGTATTGTTTCTATAAGACATTTCTCCCGAATTCCTAAAATTTGCTGACAAAAAATCTTGTAGAATCGGATAGCTATCATCTGCTTAAGGCAGGTATACATTGCAAGGATTGGATCGTGATTCTCTCAAAATTCTTTGTGCTTGACGGATCTAATACGTTGGGGGGTGGGGGGTGGGGGCCTCAATATAATTGGTCGATTTACGTTGCTTGATTGACAAGCTGGATCGGTTTATTGGAGATTGTACTCTATACCCCTCGTAACCTGACAAAGGACATCTGCTGCCTTGCCCGTAATACTGTTATAAGTCCATTAAAAGTTACAGCATACCATCAACAAGAGAAGATTGGAAATGTTCCATCTGAAAATGCACTACACAAATAGAAAAATATTTCAATATAAAAAGATATGATTTCTGTCAGAATTCTTTGCCATCTCTGTTCCACAGGGCCGGCTAAGTGCTTGGTTGCTGTTGGGCCACTGAACGAAAAATTAGAAGTCTTGGACTTTATATTTATAGTTCAATCATAGAATTAATATAATACTTTAGTGTTAATTCTATGAGTTCAATGTGTTGGGCTCATTCCAATATGGCCCCCCTGACCTCGTTTCTATTAAACCAATGAGTGTCACGATCTGTGTTTTTTTGTAACGAGACTTTCATGTGAGGCAACAAGATCAGGGAAACAGACAAGAAGGGGAACTGATCTGAGAACTGTAGTTTTGTAATTATGGTTGACTGTTGTCTTCGCTGTAGGCACAAATCGAAATAGCATTTATTTTCGCAGTATGGAGGAAAAGCTACCCCTTCTCCGATCCCCAGAGGATAGTCCAACGTGTGACATGAAAAATTTGGTTGGCAGTGCGAGTGAAGATTGTCTCCAAAACAGGAACGACGTTCCACCTCTTGAAGATGGTTGTAACGCTTACACCAAAGAATCTGAGAAAGACTGGATACATCCAGTCATAGAGAGGGAAAGTAATACTTGTGACATCGATGATGGAGATGGTAAATACTTATTGTGTATAGGATTTGAAAGGAGTTATTTAAACAGTTTCATATTTCATTTATTAGCCGTTCTTTCTATTGGATTTTTGTACCTGTTGTGTTATTGGAAGCCTATCTGGGGATTGCATCTGACTCACAAGAAAGCCCCATTAGCAAGAGCAAAAAAAGTTTTAATAAGAGATCCAAATGGCCGACAATGGACGGAAGACGTTAAGGTCCTCGACATTGAATGTTTTGAAGGGCTTTCACCTAGCAGCCTGAAAGGCAACCAAATATATGAAACTGAAGTACAACGTAGCAAACTGTCTTCAGGCTCTGTTCGAAAAAGAGTACCAGACCAAAGACCGGAAGTGATAGATAATGTGTTTACCAGTCAGCCACCTTTTGACAACAACGCAGTTGGAAGTCGGAGATATTTTATTCATAAGGAGCTTCGATACTTATGGAATGGGAAGAGATTTGATTTGTTGAAAGGTTACGAAGGTGCTGCATCACTCCGTTTTATTTCTCGCCAAAGGCATGGACTGTCCCAGGAAGACGAAAATAAGCGTCAAAAAGTGTTTGGCAAAAATATCATCGATGTTCACGTAAAGTCTTACGGCTCACTCTTTATTGAGGAGTCTGCAGATCCATTTTATGTCTTCCAAATCTTCAGTTGCATTTTATGGTTTTCAGATGAGTACTATTACTATGCTTCAGCCATTTTATTGATATCAGTTATCTCGATTTGCATTAGTATTTACCAAACAAAATGCCATCTGATATCACTGAAGAACATGATTGCAAAATCAGACCCTGTTGTGGTTTTAAGACCATCAGGAAATGAGGAAGTGATTTCATCAGAAGAGCTGGTAGTTGGTGATGTCTTAGTTATACCAGGAGAAGGCTGTAATATGCATTGTGATGCTGTTTTAATTGCTGGTACTGCAATTGTTAATGAGAGTTCATTAACAGGTGAAAGTGTTCCAGTAACCAAAGTTGCCATTCCATACTTTGATGCAAATCAGCAAAGTGTTGCAGGGCAAGAAATTTTAAATTCATTAAAGCACAAAAGAAATATCCTTTTTTGTGGTACAAAAGTTTTACAGACTCGTTTCTATGGAGATGCAAGAGTATTGGCAGTTGTTTACAACACAGGTTTCCTTACATTGAAGGGTAACCTGATACGTTCAATTTTGTATCCAAAACCAATGGATTTCAAATTTTTCCTGGATGCCTTAAAATTTGTTTGTGTCCTTGTAGTCTTTGCCATTGCAGGTCTATGCTACACGGCATATGTATTTTACAGGGATGGGGCAAGAATGAAGGAGATTATTCTCCGGGCTCTTGATGTCATAACTATAGCAGTTCCTCCTGCTCTGCCAGCAGCGATGAGTGTTGGTGTTGTATATGCTCTACAGAGGTTGAAATTAGAGCACATCTATTGTATAAGCCCATCAAGAATCAATATTGCAGGGAAGATAAAGTTATTTTGTTTTGATAAAACTGGGACATTGACAGAAGAGGGACTTGATTTCTATGGTGTTAGTGAAGTACTCAGCCAAAAATTCTTCCCCTTTGCCACCAGTATTGATGATGTACACAGCAATAACTTTGTGATAGGAATTGCATCTTGCCATTCACTTACCCAGATTGATGGTAAACTTTGTGGAAACCCTTTGGACCTAAAAATGTTTGAAGCTTCTGGTTGGGAGTTAGAGGAAGTGGGCAGAGAAACTGAACGATACGAGACTGTTGCACCAACCATAGTAAGACCAAAAGGTCTACCAGATGCTGTTAGTGTCGAATCACTGTTGAGTGGACATCCACCCCTTGAAGTAGCTATGTTAAAGCAATACCCATTCTCTTCAGATTTGCAAAGAATGTCAGTAATTGTACGTACATTGGGAGCTTCACATATGGATGTGTATTGTAAAGGTTCTCCAGAGATGATAACATCTTTGTGTATACCTGAGACTGTACCACTAGACTTTGAAGAACACCTGAGTAAATACACTGCCAATGGGTACCGCGTACTTGCTTTGGCATATAAGTCATTAGATCCAAAAGTACTATGGCACCAGGCACAACACTTCACAAGAGATCAAGTGGAATTTGATCTTACTTTCTTAGGATTGGTGATTTTGAAAAATACCTTGAAACCTGAGACTATGCCTGTAATAAAGCAATTGTCTAATGCTGATATAAGAGTAATCATGGCAACAGGAGATAATTTATTAACAGCAGTAAGTGTTGCCAGAGAATGTGCTATTGTTGAACCATATCGCAAAGTTATTTGGGTGAATATGCCAGATAAAGGAAATCAGTTAGAAGAGGACTTACAATATACATCAATTGGTGACTTAGATGCAGATGCTATGTCAACAAGCTCACAACAAAGTTTGTTTCATCAGAATTATCATTTTGCAATGACTGGCAAAACATTTGACATAATTCGTAATAATTTCTCTACTCTTTATGATCGGCTGTTGGTGTCCACAACTATATATGCAAGAATGCTACCAGACCATAAAGCTCAACTAGTTGAAGATCTTCAAAAACTTGGATATGGAGTTGGTATGTGTGGTGATGGAGCTAATGACTGTGGTGCACTAAAGGTGGCACATTGTGGTATTTCATTGTCAGAAGCAGAAGCATCAGTTGCCTCCCCTTTTACATCTAAAGTTCCAAATATTGAGTGTGTTATAAAAGTAATGAGGGAAGGGCGCTGTGCGTTAGTAACTTCCTTTTCAGTTTTTAAATATATGGCACTTTACAGTATGGTTCAGTTCAGCAGCGTATTGATGCTTTATTATGTTGAGTCCAATCTTGGAAACTTCCAATATCTTTATATTGACTTGATTTTGATATTACCGATTGCAATAACAATGAGTCGGACAGGTCCATATAAAAACTTAGTAAAGCAAAGACCTCTTGGAAGTCTTATTCATCCACTTGTACTTTTTTCACTAATTACACAAATCTTTATGCAGCTAGGATTTCAGGTTGGTACTTGGTTCTATATGCGCTCACTTCCAGGGTACAAAGATACAGATTGGTTTAGAGAACATTTGCCAAGGCATGATGACACCAGAACCCAGATAACTTGCTATGAAAACACTGGTCTCTTTTGTATATCGTGTTTTCAATACATGCTTCTGGCTATTGCATTTGCTACAGGGAAACCATACAGAAAACCAGTATACACTAACATTGCAATGATTGCAGCTATTTTTGTTCTTTTGTCTCTAACTATTGTCTTCACAAATTTAACAGGACATTTCTTGCCAATGGTTTTTCAACTGGTGGAGGTAGATGACAAGGATTTTAACATTACACTATTAGAGTTTGCAGCAATGAATGCTTTACTGTCATGGTCATTAGAAGTTTTTATAGTTCCATCAACATGGTTGAGGATTATTCTCGATAAGATCAGAAGGAAAAAGAGACACAAGAACAGATACAAAAGTGTACTTGCAGAAATGGAAAAAAATGTTCAATGGCCCCCACATCAAATAGTTAATGGAGTTTAATGTAGGCCCACAGTATATATTGCACCTAAGTTGTCAGTGTTTACAAACTGCCAAAGTACAGGGTTGCCTTCCTATGAATGTTCAGTTCTTTTATCCCAGCAGAACTTTTACAGTAAGTAGCTCCATACACAGCCTCCTTGTAGAAAGTGTAAAGTTTTAATTTTATATAGACTGATCTACACAATATCTAAAATTTAGCATGTAAGAATGATTCAAGGTCTAATCATATTTTATTTCGAAGTGAAGAATTACAAAAATGCTTATCAGCTGATGGGAAAATGCATGCTACATTGGTTTTCATAGTTGTACTGAATTATTGAGTAACCAAAGCAAAAAATATTGCATCCAGTATTCTTTCAGTTACATGATTGTGTTATGAACAGATTCTGCAAACAAGATTAAACAACTAAATGGATGTTCTATTACCAGTCAGAGAATGATTTTGATGTTGACTTCAAATTCTGTGTTAGGGCAGTTTTTATCTAGTATATTCGAAACTTACTGCCCAGTTTAAGCTAAACCTATATTAATTTTCTAACCTTGACTATTATTTCTTTACTTGTATATATACTGACACCTGTATGAACAATTTGTTTTTTTGTCAGCTTAGAATTGTTTAGAATGATATAACCATTTTCACCCTAAATTTTTGTAAAAGTTGCTTGCTATTTTTATTCAATGTGCAACTTTCCTGATATCTAGCGTCAAGTGATACTAATTGGAAAAGTATAACTTACTTATTTGAAAGAAGCTGCTTGTCAGCCAGTTTATTTGCAATCAAAATTTGATATACTATACTTCAATTAAGGATCTAATTAATTTCCAATAAATATGTGAAAGGAGCTAGGGTATTGCACATACACATGAAAACTTGCCCCTTCTGGCGAAACCATGTTCAGAGATTGTCTGTTTTCAATTCTGTTCAGTTGATTCACATGGGCTTATCAATGCTCTAAGGAACAAGACCTGTATTTAAGTATGCATATGGAATTGAATTCAACAAAACCTGTATACCTCTTGGGTAACAATTATTAATAAACTAAGAGGCATCCTTTATGAAACAGTACTAAAGTTAATATGCCCTGGAAATAGGATCAAGTGGCATGTTGTGGGCTTATTTTCATAACATATATATGGCAAGGTGATTGTTATCTTGAAGAGAAGTATTGATTGGTTAACCAGGATGTTGTATATGTATATAGTGTACATACTGATTTACTCTTTCCAACAATCTTTTATAACTGCACCCTATGCAACATACCCAATTGGCATGCTGCTACATGCAAAAAATGTTCCTTTCATATTTCTTAAGAAATATCAGAAACTTCGCTAAAACAGTGACAAACTTTGGTGCATTGTACTGTATTTCATTTATAACATACTTAAGTTTTATCTCAGTTGGTTGTTGCCAATAGGATTTTGTAAATAATACCAGACTATGATGTGGGATAGAATCAAACATAGTTGTAATGGGAAGTAGTAGGACAGTAGGACTAGTAGAAACTTATTAACATATGTAGATATAGGTTCTCTATTTTTCAAGCTGCGATATTTAGTTAAATGGTATTCAAATGTAAACCCTCAAATGTAAACCCTCAAATTTTGTCAGCTAATACATTGTTACAGGGGGAACCATTGTAAGTAATTTACAATCTGGACAGTTATTAGTATATATAGATTTTGAGATCATACATTTTCTTTGAGCCATGTCTATGAGCCAATTAATTTTGTTTTGCATTCACTTGTGGGGTTCATTGGCCTTCTGTTATCAGCTTACTTTTTGAATGTGTGCTTAATATCATGTACCAATGGGCAATCAATAGACTGTTTTTATTAAGAGGAATCGTAGATGCATCTATGCAGTGTTACAACCCAAAATATGTTTATGCTGGTTTGGTTGAGGACTGCTGTCAACATGAATACTAATTTACATTTGTAGAATGACCGAATTGAATCTGTAGCTGTGGCCTGATCTAAGGTACTTTCTCTGTAAAGCCATCGGTTGAATCCATAGTTTTAGAGCCAATGAGCCTGAATACACAAGAATGAAATAAAGCGTAGAATGTGATATGATTTACTCTTGGGTGCCTAATAGACGTCCCCGTCCCACTAACCGACTAATTAATTTTTCAAATTTTTTCCATCCAGGACATTCTTATTCCAACCCCCCTTTCTATTAATTTTTATGTAATCCCCCACCCATGACAATTTTTTGAGGGGGTACTTTGGCGGCCAAGTAGATAATTATTAAAATATGAAAATCACACATGAAAAAGACGATGGTGGCCTTTTACAAGGCTGGAAGAAGTTTCAAGACGAACATTACACATGTTAGCAATAATACTGTCATTGATCAGGAGGACGAGGGGAACATTTATAAAATCTTGGACGTCTTGTAGGAGACTCTCATGACTTCGAATGACTGGCTATTGTTTGTGTTGTATTACCCTACGTTTAGGGGGTTGCAGTTTATTCTAAACATTGATTCTTGACTTCCTTTTTGCTCATTTTCCAACCCCCGTCTATTCCAACCACCTGTTTATTAAGTTTTTAGGTTTTAGTGTAAATGAACCTGAATACACAAGAATGAAGTAAAACATAGAATGTGATATAATTTATGCTACATTTATATGTATACTTTTTGGAGCATTGTCTACAATTTTGGGGTGTAAATTTATTTGCTACTGTTACTGTATTTATTTGCACCATTCATTATGGATTAGTTTAGATATACACTTCCCGTTGCATGATAAACTTGTCTCATGGGACTTCCTGTCGACTTACCTACTTAAGGGTGCAGGTTTCAGTTAGAGGTATTTACGTACGCAATTTTGCTTTCACTAATTCTTTCATCCTTCATAGGAGAGGCCCTCCTGTATATATGTGTATACCGTAAATTAGCAATTAAGCGCCATGGACTCAGATAAAAGCCCATGCTCAAATAAACGCCCAGTTTGGGAAAAATATTTTTCACAAGCGCCCAGGTCCGAATAAGTGCCCAGGTCCGAATAAGTGCCCAGGTCCAAATAAGCGCCTATGTCTGGACAGTGAAAACGTGGATGCAGCAGCTCCAGAGTTTACGTTTTAAGATGAATATA
>JAAAKM020006971.1:9759862-9802471 GCA_010016025.2 Alatinidae sp. Z8VKAUB7J3 | reverse complement strand
TATGAAAGTAGAGATATATGCCTAGCATAGAAATACTTTGTAAAGGGATGTGTGGTGACACAATTAAGGGGATTTGGAGATACAAAATGGACTGTAGGTGTTGATACCATTTCCAGATCAGAATGTGGTAATGTAGAGTGACGCTTTATAAGTTACTCTTACTGTTTACACTTCCTAACTCGAAAAACCTGTTTTTACTCGAACACTTTTTATTGTAATCTAAAGACGTGCAATAGCTTTCTATTCAAAAAGACCCATCTAGCACAAATATCTCCCTACTTCGAATTCGTGGTGTGCGAATTGCGTGCCCATCACGCAATAACAAACTATCTAACTCGAAAATCCTCTCCCTTTCTTTGCCTACGAAGGCAATTCGTTCAAATCGATGGCGACATTATTGGTGTCGGTGATTCGTAAATAGCAGTTCGAAGTAAAGTCCTGTTCAATTTGGCTATTGGAGTTAGGTGATCGACGATATTTTCCTGTGGTTGCTAGTTGTACTACGTTTATTCTTGGAATTGGCGTACAGTGTGCGAACAACGCAAAAATCGTATCAACATATATGGAAGCTGAAATGTGAAGCGCTTAAAATATTTATAATTGCATATTAAATAGATTTATATGTAAAAATAAAAAATACAAGAAAGTACGCTTTGCAAATGAAATTAAATGAAAGTTAAAATATATGTTCAGCGAATGTGGTCAAGGGACCTCAACGTTTAACGGAAGCGAATAAACACTAAACTGTACTCGAGTAAATGCAAGTGTTTATATCTAATCTAAACTTGAAGTATAACGTTTATAAGTTACACCTTGTAAACACATTAGTGTCATCTTAAGTTTAAATTCACCTAAGCTAACCAACTTAACAGTCCCTACTGCTTGTTTTGTATGCTACACCAACTTTTAGACAGCTCTGCAACTCGAAAATTTTGAAATCCGTATGGGAGTTCAAGTCAGGCAGTGTCACCTCTTGCGAAAGTCCTTATGAACTCAAATGTGGAGAACGAATGTTACTTTTGTAGCTGATTCCACATATTTGGTAGAGTTTGTGTGTTAAATTTTGTGTGTTATTTCATTATTTCTATAAAGGTCAGCCCCTACAGTTACTTAAAAGTGGGTAAGATGTGCCCAAATGGTTGTTACCAGGACGATATGAAGTGCCATTGTAGTGGTTAACAGAGAGACCTTTGCACATAAGATATTCTATTTTACCTCTTAAAGGTATGTGAACTGTCATTTTAAGGAGTAAATCGAAATCCATTTTTTCTTAATGAATTTACCTTCATGGTTTTCTTTACATATCTACGGGTAATGATGTAATCAGCAAGAATAAATTGGGCGTAGATAATGAACAGCGTACCATACATGATTTCCAGGATGTCCTTTATTTTGTTATGTTTGGCAAATTGTAGTTTTCATTGAGAAAAGATCTCCCTTGAACTTTTATTTAGCCTGTCCTACTATTTTGTAAAGCTACACTTACTTTCGTATCTTCATAGTATGACATGAAATTTCCATAACCTTGAAACCGCGCAATATTTGTTAAAAACAAAGGCTTTTCCGCTTAAATATTAATAAGCTACTGTAAAAGAGATAAGCGATAACTTGAGAGACGGTAAATGTTTTCTACCTAAAAAGGCGCCGAGGCCTTTTGACCTCGGAATTTTTTAAACCTAAAAGAGGTCAAATATAATAAGTATATTAAATTATGGACTTTCATTAGTATTATCACATTTCTGAAGCATTTTTTAATTATAGTTACAAACAACTCCAACAAATATGAGCAGGGTTTTGTACATCCACTATCTGTAGTAGACTTTTGCAGACATTCCAATACAGAGAGAGCAAGTGGCAACTATCTCTCTAGATGAGGTGTTTTACCATAAGTTTGTTTTCAACCAATGGCGTGGTTAATGGGAAAATAGATGAGATGTTGACATTTAAATAACATTTCGGAAGGCGACCATCATAAGTCAAATATCAGTGTAAAATCTTCTGAATAAAATACATGGTTGCTTGACACTAAGTTGGCCACAGCTACAGTTGTCCTCTTTAACATCTTCGCATATCTCTGCACTTTATATTCAGGAGCTATCTCTTTTGATGAGGTGTTTTACCATAACGTTGTTTTCAACCAAGGACGTGGTTCATATTAAAATAGGGAAAATGTTACCATTTTAATATCAGTTAGGGGAAAGACTATCGTTTATAATCCAAATGTCATTGGAATACCTCCTCAATAGGATATGTTGTTGCTTGATACTAACTTGAACACAGGTACAGTTGTCCTCTTTAACATCTTCGCATATCTCTGCACTTTATATTCAGGAGCTATCTCTTTTGATGAGGTGTTTTACCATAACGTTGTTTTCAACCAAGGACGTGGTTCATATTAAAATAGGGAAAATGTTACCATTTTAATATCAGTTAGGGGAAAGACTATCGTTTATAATCCAAATGTCATTGGAATACATCCTTAATAGGGTATGTTGTTGCTTGATACTAACTTGAACACAGCTACAGTTGTCCTCTTTAACATCTTCGCATATATCTTCACTTTATATTCAGGAACTATCTCTTTTGAGGAGGTGTTTTACCATGACGTTGTTTTCAACCAATGGCGCGGTTAATGGGAAAATAGATGAGATGTTGACATTATAATATCAGTTAGGGAGACGACCATTGTTTGTATCCCAAATATCATTGGAGTATCACTTTAATAAGATAGATCGTTGCTTGACACTACGTCGGACACAGCCACTGTTGTCCTCTTTAAAATCTTCGCATAGCTCTTCACTTTATATTCAGGAACCTGCAGGAGATGGGAGTTCGTTAAGATTTTTTTGTTTAGAAAGAGCTTCAAGTTAAATTTAGTAACTACTTACATCTCAAGAAAACAAATTTAGGGTGGTGGTGGTGGGTGGTGTTGAATGCTACAGCGCTTATACTTGAAATGTTTTTCACCAATTTCTATTTTCTACTATATTGAATATTCGAAACTCATCAAAATGGATACTTCAAATGTTCTGAAATGTGGATGAACTGAACGGAAATAGAATTTCTTGAAATGAGACAAGCATTTATTATCAATTAAAGTATTTCACTGAATTTGTCCCTAGGGGAGCTTTTGCACTGGAGTGACACGCAACAAGTGGCATGCCACGTGGCATATCACTTGGAAAACAACCTATAGGAATACTTCTTGTTTACAAAGAGACCCACCAAGTTGGATATGCGCACCATCTCCTGGAGGGCAAGAAAGCAACACAAACAATGTTGCTTTCTGCGACAAAGGATGGCTTGGATATGTGATTTTACACTTAATTGCTGCTTTTGCTTGCCAAAAATGAATATTAAGGTAATAAAACGATGGCAGGGGTTACAATTACCTGCTAGACTTTTAAACTGTAAAACATGACGACTATTTTAATCCAGTTCTTTCAGACAAGACATTTACAATTTCATGAATCAGATGCAGCGCAGGAATTACCAAGGCCTGCGAACCTCACTAAGCACGCAAACATATTGCCTAGTATCGCATTAAATGTTCTTTTCTCGTCAAAGCAAGTATATCCTAGCTTATTTGATGCTACAATCTTGGACAAAAGTTGTTGAGAATTTTGGGTTTGTCAGGCATTACCCCTCCGACCATTTTCAAAACAGTCGTTTCAGAAAACTATGTTCCAGAGCCCCATAATACCCCAAGGAAAAGGCCAGGTGCAAAGAAATTATAGTAGTGAAAGCGTCTGTTCCGTGGCTACCAGTGTGATTTATTTCACTCTTTCACTCCAATTTCACTCGAAAATTCTCAACAGTTTTGTCCAAAATTGTAGATACAATTTAAAAAGATTATGAGCAAGGGAAAGGAAGTTAGTTTTTACCGGAAAGCATGGAGAACAACAGAGTCTTGCTAGGTAAGTTACGGCATTTTCCCTGTCAAATCTTATTTTGTTTTTAGAAATACTTGGATTAGTAACACACAAATAATTGTGTTGAAAACTGAGTTGAAATTTCATCTTTCTTCTCGCGTTTACTATTAGAGGTATCACAGGTCCTCCGCTCCGCTGGGAATAGTTATTTGCCAAGGCTGTTTCATGCCCAGTGTTTTGAATAACGGTGGCGATGTGCTGAGATATTTTCATCCCGAAAGTCAAAGCTCCTTTATGTAGAATATCACAAGAGAGCACTAATGATAAAAATGCCCGCCGTGGGGTATCATCAGAGTAGCAACTTTGTGGTCTTTTCAATTAGGCCTATCTGTCGATACATTTATGGCTGTTGGCTGATGGAAAACGTATTTTAAAGTATCAGAAACTGTTGTCACGGAAGTGTAGGATGTTGTACAGCAATAAATCCGTGAAAGTTTACTTGGTTTCATGAGACGCCTTAAGAGCACGTCTTAAGTTGAAGCTGCTTCTAGGGGGCTCTTTTGGATTTGGGAACCTGTAGGCTAGGACTTTGATTTGCTAAACTGCCTTAGCCTTTTTCTCCAATTGCTTGACAAGTAAGGGTAAAATGTTTGCTTGGAACGATCGAATCGATGAGTATTAAATCACTTGGTTAGGTGTTTTAGTTAGGGCCTACTTATAGAAATACCATGATCTCTCTTAAATTCCAGACTCCACACCACTAGAAACTTTTGTTATCCTTGATCATAATTTATACAAAGCAAGTCAAATCGATGTGTCTTACTGTTTTTGGTCTTGTATTATATTATTACCGTTATGATAAAGTTTCAGGTCCAGTCTTCTCTTTGAAATATGAGGTGTTTTTTTCATACTGTTACATAATGGTGATGGGTGGGATTATGCTATCCGTTACGGTTCGTTACAGATGGGTGGGTGAGGCTGAAAAGCGTCGATGTTTAGCGTTACGTAGTTATCGAATTGCCCTTTAATCGATAACCAAACACCTTGGACCCGCCCAAGGTTCCATGCCTGAAAGTGCTAACAGTTGCGTACCCTTCTAAATAAACAGAACCAGACAAACGAGCATTTCCCCTAGTCTTCACATACGAAGCATATTATGCGATGTAAACAAATTCTATTCTGATTGGCCTAGAAGCAACTGTGCGACGTTGTATGCTTTTGAAAAATGGTCTGATCCGTTTCTCGTGTGTCACGTCGCATTTGTCACGTGGCATGGCACTTCGGTGTGAAATGTTTAATGCTTTTGTACAGGTTCTTTTCCAAGTGATATGCCATGTGGCATGCCACTTGTGACGTGTCACTCCAGTGCGAAAGCACCCCAAGGGCCAAATTCAGTGAAATACTTTAATTGATAATGATGCTTGTCTCATTTCAAGGAATTCTATTTCCTTTGTGTTCATCCACATTTGAGAACATTTGAGGCCTTCATTTTGATTAGTTTCGAATATTCAATATAGTAGAAAATAGAAATAGGTGAAAAAATCTTTTAAGTAAAAGCTCTGTAGCATTTTCCCCCAAAACTTCATTTTGAAATGCCCTTCTAACGATAAGAAATATATAATGTTTACAATTTCTTTAATGCTCGTTAAAACTTCTGTCGGAATGCACGTAAGATTAAAAGGCATTCAAAATAGGCATAGCTGTAGGTAATTGTGACAAAACATTTATTTCTTCGGACATAGCAAACTAACTTTATTTAAAGTTATTTAGCTGAGACTGATAAGACATTTCATATTCAGCATTTATTCCGATATTTGTCACGTTGAAGGCCGTGAGGTCTTTAATAAACTGACATAAGGTTTTGTAACAAAATAACAAACGCTTGCCAAACGCTTTCTTGGTCACATCATTGTTCGTTCTAGCTAAGATTAACCTGTGATGTTTCCCTGAAGCAAGTGAATAGTTTTTTTTATTGTTATTGTAACCCTTTCTTTTGATTTTACGTTATTATCTTCAGATCAAGTTTTTTTGCATTTCAATGAAACTTCAAAATTACTTCCAATTCCAAACTGCAAGTCCTCTGCAAACGTCTAAATACAGCAAAATTTAACTTGAAGCTCTTTCTTAACAAAGAATCTTAACGATCTCTAGTCTCCTGCAGGTTCCTGAATATGAAGTGAAGAGATATGCCAAGATTTTAGAGAGGACAACAGTGACTGTGTCCGACTTAAAGTTAAGCAACGATGTATCTTATTGAGAAGTATTCCCATGATATTTGGGTTATAACCAATGGTCGTCTCCCTAACTGATATTATAATGGCAACATCTCATCTATTTTTCCATTAACCACGTCCTTGGTTGAAAACAACGTCATGGTAAAATACCTTATCAATAGAGATAGTTCCTGAATATAAGTGAAGAGATATCCGAAGATGTTAAAGAGGACAACAGTGGCTGTGTCCGACTTAGTGTCAAGCAATTATGTATCCTATTGAGGAGGTATTCCCGTGATATTTGGGTTATCAACAATGGTCTTCCCCCTAACTGATATTAAAATGGTAACATTTTCCGTTTTCTTCCATTAACTACGTCCTTGGTTGAAAACAACGTTATGGTAAAACACCCAATCAAGAGAGATAGTTGCCACTTGCTCTCTCTATGTTAAGGAATGTCTGCAAAAGACTTGTGCAGTTTGTGGATGTAGAAAACCCTGCTCATATTTGTTGGAGTTGTTTGTAACTGAGTTTAAAAAATGCTTCAGAACTGTCGTAATACTAGTAACAGTCCATAATTTAGTGTGCTTCTTATATTTGAACTCTTATATATATGTCAAAAATTCCCACGTCAAAAGGCCTCAACGCATTTACCGTCTGTCAAGTTATTGACTGGTTATCTCTTTTGCAGGAGCTTATTAATATTTAAGTGGAAATTCTTTGTTTTTAACAAATATTGCGCGGTTTCAAGGATTATGGAAATTTCATGTCATACTATGAAGATATGCATTTAAGTGCAGCTTTACAAAATAGTAGGACAGGCTCAATAAAAGTTCAAGGGAAATCTTTTCTCAATGAAAACTACAATTTTCCCAACGTAGCAAAATAAAGGACATCCTGGAAATCATGTATGGTACGCTGTTCATTATCTACGCCCAATTTATTCTTGCTGATTACATGAAAGTCGTATTTTCACAATATCTGTCAAGTATGGTTAAGGAATCATTATGGTTGGTAATGACACCTTTGTCAGCTAATGAAAGAATCGTAACAGAACAAGTAACAGACACCGTATCAGAATGTATTACCTTGTGCAATAGCCCGGTGTCATGTAATACCATTCAGTATAAAGATTCTGGACACAAGGTGCTTTGTCTCGTCGTGTCAACAAACCTCAACAAGGGAGGAAAGTCTCAAGTAATATCTGGATTGCAACAAGTGTCCAAGGTAAGAATATGGTGAGGACGCACACTAATATTAATATTTTTAGTATCCCAGGTTGTAAAGTTTTGAGTATTTTATGTGGTTTATATCTAAAAGATTTGCAAGTATCATCAATTCCTTTTATGAAAATCGTCATCATCATCCTGATCATCATCATCGGTCGGGTGAGCTCCAGTAATTTACTAGTCTCCTGCACTCTTTTCTTTTAAGGTGACTTGTTTGAGGTCGTCCAGTGCTTCAGTCTGAACGTCTGCAAGTAGGATAGTGGAGAAAGTTGTTACTGGTCTTTCTCGCCTTTGAGTCTAAGAACATCACAGTTGAGTTTGGTTTGTTGCTTTGAAACAGATGGCTGGTGGCAGGCATTCTTTTTTGCCCTGATTACCTCTGATATTTTTTGAGATTGCCATATAGATCTTCATGTGTCATGTGGTTTGTTTAGCTTACATCTAAAGCGTATCCTATTAGTTTTGTATAAAAACCATGTTTATGTTCTTCTCACGGATTTTGTCATTGTGTATGTTTTACATGTGTAAGCGAGAACCCTCTCAACTGTGACTTTCAAACACTGATTTTTAAAGAATCTTTTGATGCTGCAGACCCATATTCTAGTTTCTTTATTGTAGTCCACGCTTTTGCTTTTCTTGTTTGGAAGTCTTTTGTAGAGCTGCCTATCCAGCAGCAGAGACAGAGAATGTCTTCTGTGCATTTTAAGGATTTACATTTTCTTTGACTTGCGGCTCTAACCGTTGTTTATATGAGATAATTTCTGTTCTAGATTCATTAATGTTTAGTTCCATACTGTCCTCAGCTTTAACTACAAGTAACGTCAGGCTCCGAGCATAGTATGAGAAAACAGAGCTATGCTGTCTGTGTAGTCCAAGTCTGTAAGAGTTTCAGTTGGATGTCTTCTACTTTTTTGGGAGTTTAGTGTTATTCCAAGATTTTCATTTTCCCTGGTTGCTGTTTTCATGACGTAACCGAATGGGATGGAGAGGAGAAAGGGTTCTAACGTGGATTGATGACGGATCGGAGGGCAGCTCTTCCTTGGTGAAGTCACATAGCGCAGAGAGGCTAGTCTCCAATTGAATTGAGCTGGATATCGATGTCCACCGGTGGATAATTGGAAGCTAATGTGGCGGCTGGATAAATAAAAAGGATGTTAACATCGGAGGTCAACTAGGTCAGTTGGTAGAGTGCACGTCGCAAAAGCGTGGGTCAGGGGTTCCGTCCCCGGTGGTGGCATATTTTCTATTCTTATTGTGTTCTTTTCAAAAATATACTTTTTCTTGTCTTGAGCAACCCAGCCGAGAAGCTCAACTTCTTTCTATGCAATTCCTTGCCCTTCTAGCCAGACCTTCATGCTCATTATCTAGTTTTGTCTCTGTCTTCCTCTACTTCGCTGACAGGCAAGATGGAGGGGGAAAAAAGTAGAGGGGTTAAGCTTAGTTAACTTTAATGTAAAACTTTAAGAATCCTTTTTTGTCTAGGTAATCTGTATTCAGTTTTACATTGTAGAAATTCTTTACACTATGCGATTGAAATGAAGAGGGTAGTTACCAACAAAATAAGAATAATTCACGAAAGGCATCTCCATGCTTCCCCCGCAACTGTGTCAAATTATAGAAAAGTAGTTATGTTTTATTGTGTACTCAAAATGCAATTTCATTACAGAGAGTAATTTAAATTTAATGGAAGTAAAATGGATAACGCCTTTTCTCAGCGGAGGAAGCATTTATTGAAGGAAATGTGATGAACTCTCATTGAGCTCTGTTCTCAAAAGCAAATATATTCTGCCACATAACTATATCACATTTGCATTATCTGCAATAGACCTATTGTTTAATACCAGCACGAATTAATCATCAATCATCCTTAAAAATGACCTACATACTGTTTCCGTTGTTTAAAAACTTAACAGTAGACAAAAATATACAAGTATAGTAACAATATATAAAAGTCTTTCCATTGGAACATCAAGGAGAACGTCTTCCAACTGTTTGAATAACTGTATGAGACCTTTAAATGGTTTAAGTAAATCTTCCCAGTTAGAGTATTGCAAAAAGTTTAATCTAAGGTAACAAACGTCAAGTTACTGTAGTAAGCGATTTTTTCTCCAATATTTTCCTTGGCGTCAAGCAATGAAGCGTCAAAAGCTATAAAATCTACAATAACAAAAACACTGGTAATTAGAAAGGAGATAAATCATCCATACCAACAACAAAAATTATAGACATAGACTAAAATATATCATTAGATTGCTACTCAAGGTGAAAAAGAGGACCTATTATTAACGAATCTCCTATCAAAGAATAAACATTAATGGAAGTCATTAGAAAACGACGTTTCACCAAAACTCTCTTCTGTTATCTAAAGCCGATTAGTATTGAAACCGACGCTTCCATGAAAGAGGTAGCCAGACAGACATATGCTCTCTAGGAAACGTAATCCTATATAAATAGATTCTCATATGAAGAAACTGCATACATTGGTCCCTTAGATTCAGATGCATATATGACAAAGACGGCAAATTGGCAACACTGTATATTAGTATGAAGTACTGAAATGTAATATTTATCATTTACAGGCTTAATAGCTATACGTTTATATATGGTTGAAATGGAATAAAACACACACACACACAAAATAATAAAGAAGAAGAAAGTGATCGTAATATTTAGTAACTTCAATGTTCAATGACCCGTTATATGAATAATATGTACATGTAATACATATATATATACATATATATGTAGATATATATAGATATAAGATAAAACAGGCTATAAAAGCCTAAACTAACATACAATATAAAAAAGATAAAAACTTTCCTCTGCTTGAGGCCTTCCGCAAAAGCCAGTTTTTATCATTTATACACACACACATATATATATAATTCTCAAAGAGTGGAGCATTACCACAATTGCTTGCAAATTAGCGGCGTTGACCGGATTCGAACCGCGACCTCATGATTATTAAGCCAACGCCTCAACCATTGAGCCATCGAGCCTCGAGCCTTTGTGTGTGTGTGTAAATAGCATAGAAATGTGTGATGCATCTGGCAGTCGTTCTCATAGTGTTCAATACAAAATTGTAAAGCAATACAAATTAAGGTTTATACGCAGAGAGAATAAAAAGATAGCTGAAACTGTCACAGATGTCTTCCGCATCTTTCAAGAGAGTACACTTGTATTAACCTCTCTCCCGCGAGACACTGAGTTGAGGGTGCGAACACGCCTGTGCCTCAGCAATATGTAGTTATTATTTCGTCTATTTTAGAGAAGTTGAGAATAGCTACGAAAAGTTTCCTTACGATAAAGAAACTCTCGAGAGAAATGTAGTGTTTGTTCCACTTCTTTTGTTCATTTTCCTCTATAAATCATGTCGGCATCACAATCTGGGCAGATGTTGACACAACTATAGTTTCATATTTCCAATCTTCAGGCAAAAGATTGGAATAGTTTAAGTTAGGTCATATCATTTGACAAAAGTAATTGCTAATAAATCTATTTAGTTATTAAATCACACTAGGGAAATAAAAAATGTATCACCACCCAGACTCGAAATGAAGACCCAAACTTTTGTGGCGGGTGTTCGAACCAACTGAGCTGGATGACTCCCAATGTTACGGATTTTATTTATAAGATAAGGGGATATTGATGAATCTCCGTAGTTTTGTATTAATTGAATTTGGAACTCATTAACTCGGTGCTTTTCTAATCATAACTTGGGTGATGAAGCTTTGCAGTATACGTTTTGTTAAAAATTAATAAAAGAACATTTGTGATTTTTTTCCAGGTGCAAATATCTTTCGACAACGAAAAGCCAAAAAGGTACCATGAAATGAAAAGTTCTAGTGCCCTTTTTAAGTGACCAAAAAAATTGGAGGGCACCTAGGCCCCCTCCCACGCTCATTTTTTTCCCAAAGTCAACGGATCAAAATTTTGAGATAGCCATTTTGTTCCGCATAGTCGAAAACCATAATAAATATGTCTTTGGGGATGACTTACCCCCCACAGTCCCTGGGGGAGGGGCTGCAAGTTACAAACTTAGACCAATGTTTACATACAGTAATGGTTATTGGGAAGCGTACTGACGTTTTCAGGGGGATTTTTTTGTTTGGGTGGCTAGATACGTAGAAAAAAAGGATACAAGTAAAGTAATAAAGCTCGCAGATGTCTTGATATGATATGTATGTGTATGGCATGCCTTTTAGAGTACTACTTTTTCTAATTTCATTTCTTTTCAATTTCTTACTATGTTTCCTTTCACAGCTGTATTTACTACGCATCTTTCAATTTGGCGCCTTATTACTTCCAAATTCAAAAGAATACCAGAATTTCAATGGTAAAGGACCACCAATTTCAGTGTCACTTGGTCCTAGGTTATACATCGGTGGTCTGCCTGCATCTGTCAATGCCACAGCGTTTACAAACAGACAACGTGGTTACAGTGGCTGCATTCGTAAGTTCGAAGTTTCGTCTGCTTTTTCAACGCTCACCTTGAACTTGGCGAATCCTGATATTGGTGGAGCAAGGACGGGAACATCCTCATGTTACAGTAATGTAGAACCTGGGTTGTTCTTTAATGGGAGTTCGTGGTTGTCATTTGGTAAGTAGAAAATTTTAAAAACTATCGAAACACAAACTTAGAACCCAAGGGTCACGTATGTTAAATATAGTTGTAGGGTGACATTTTTAAACATTTTAATTAAGTTCCGGTCACCGTCAAAAATAAGCATATGTTACTACTTGGATTTGAACCTTGCACACACAATATGGCGGAGTGTTGTTGCGCCAACCAAGCACCTGGTCCAATCTTCGGGGTCGTTTTAGATCCTCTCGTTTCAAAATTTGTATCAACAGAAGGTTAAAATGAATATTTGATAGTTTAAAGGCTTATCTAAAGGAGGGGATATATTTAAAAAGAGGGCTTTTGGGATTCATTTCATAGTATCAAAGCTGAGTCGTTTTTTCTCTTCATTCATATCAAAATTTGGCCTTTGACCTTTGACTTTGGATATTGTGATGAACTGTATTCTTATCAGTATGACTATTTCTTAAAAGATCAGTTGTTGGGTAACTTTTTTATCGAAAGCTTCATAAACATTTAGTAGCTTAGAATAGTCTGTATCAATTCGTAATGTACCATTATCTGAAGACTTAACAACTTCCCATCCTTCCTTACATCAGGTTATGTTTCGAGTTTTATAGAGACATCATTTTTCACAAGTGCGAGATAGAAATATCAGTTAGGATGGTCAACTAAGGACATCCAAAATTCTCGAAAGGCATACAAATTATCTTCATAGTATGACAACTGAAATAAAGTAGCTTTTAATATTGGGATAGAGGGGTGCTGATATATCTGACGACGTATCAGGAATTGCCATGGCCATCCTGTGCCACCCACTATCTCTGTCTATGTTTCTGCCGCAGGTCACTTTTACAAATAGGCCACAATTAATTACTCTAGGCCTGACTTTCACTGTTATGGTTACCAACTAGATCTGATAGAGAGCAAATGGAAAACAAATATACTCTTGGGTGCCTAATAGACGTCCCCCCGCTAATTATTTTTTCAAATATTTTCCATCCAGGGCATTCTTATTGTAACCCCCTCTGCTATTGATTTTTAAGTAATTTCCTACCCATGACAATTTTTTGAGGAGGTACTCTGGTGGGCAAGTAGAAAATATCTTTATCAAACTATGAAATTCACACATTTAAAAAGATGAAGGTTGTATTATCCTACATTTAAAAAGTTGCAGTTGATTCTAAACATTGATTTTATAAACTTTGTCCAACCCCCCCTCTCTCCCCCCTCCCCCCCCCCGCTTATTAAGTTTTTGAGATTTTTCCATCCCCCCCGTTTATTCCAACTCCCCCGTCTATTAGGCACCCAAGAGAACTATGGTGATTTGCAGAGTATCTTAAATTGAAGGTGTAGGCTTTTTAACGTGTTTGATTAGTTTTATAGAGTTTAAACTTGGTTTTTGGATTAGTTATACCAGGTGTCTTTTATTGATAAGCGTTGATCAAAAGGAAACACTCAATCTGTTTTGATGATCCAGCAACTTTTCCCCACGCATTTGACACAAAATTAAAAACATTAAGCTTTGTCATAGCGACAAGGAAAGCGATAAACTAATGCAGCACGAGTTTTCTTAATCTTAAAGTTTCTGTTCCGATCGTCGTCCATGTTAACGAATTACACGCTTAAAATCTTGAGCACGAGTCAGATGTCACTTTGCGTTACTAGAAAGAAAGAGAATCAGGCAATAATAATCGCGATTCTATCAACCGTTTTCCACATTGGTTTGTTTTAAGCTTTGTCATAGCGACAAGGAAAACCATAAACTAATGCAGCACGTATTTCGTTAATCTTTACGTTTCTGTCCCGATCGTCCTCCATGTTAACGAATTACACGCTAAAAATCTTGAGCATGAGTCAGATGTCACTTTGCTTTACCAGAAAGAAAGAGAATCAGGCAATAATAATCGCGATTGACTTCAAACGTTTCCGTATTTGTTTTAATCTTCCATCGATTATCGTGGTTGTAGGACATAAAGTGATTATTGATGATGTCCTTATATGTTTTAAGACGATTATAGGGCATATGGCGATTATCGGTAATGTGTTTAGATGGTACAATTCCATTATTGTCAGTCTTTAAATCGTGATAGTTGTAATAAACTGTAACAGAGGACCAGGCTTTATCGGTGAACAGGATTGCACGTTAACGACAGTTTAGGATTTGGTAAGGGTAGCTAAACAATATATCGACTTCTGCAGTTAAGGTCTCAGTTACAGTGAACCGGATAGCTTTTGTTATCAAAGAGACCTTCCGTTGCACAGCACGTGGTGCTATTTGGTACACTTTTAGCACCGAAGTTGCTCCACTGTTGAACGTGGTGCAAAAAAGGTATCCGATCCACTTTTGGCATCGTCTAACTCATTGTTTCTCAAAGTAGGCAGTAGCACCCCAAAGAGGGTTGGGAACATTTGAAGGGGTGGCGCAAGGCATTGGGACTGGGGCTTAGATTACAGACCGGCAAAGTTCCGAATTTGTGTTTCAATCCGCTAGTTAGCTTTAAAGTTTTGTTCCTGATATTAAGTCTGTGCTTCTGTGTCTCCCATTTGCACCTTACCCAAGTCCCAATCAAATTCGTATTACTGTTGATCTCGATGTCAGGGGGGGGGCGGGGGGGCTACGAATGTATATTGGAAGCCTTGGGGCGGTAGTTTTAAAATTTGAAAACCAATAGTCTAACTACCGTATCTCAGGCTATCTGGTACGTCCTCTGCTATGATTCATCTCTTTTGAAATGACGAAGTCGTGAAATGGAATTATTACGTCAGTAAAGTTTCCCTAAATGCCTTGCGAAAAGAAGTAGCAATTTCTAGATCCTGTTAACCTCGTCGAAATAGGACTCCAAATGAAACAGGTAGCACAAGCTATTGGGTCCCGTATAATCACTAGCGATCAGTTCAGGTTTGGTTTAGTTATCCAGCACCGAGTTACTAAAATGGTATATCATTTATCTAAAAGCTGTCCGGTAACATAAGTTATCGGGTACCACGAAATTGAGGCCTAAAATTGTGGACAAAAGTAATGTAAACGTTTACTAAATCTCAATGAAAATAGCAGGAATCATGGAAGACACTTAGTGAAGGAAAGGGGCTCCCATTTGTGGTATTGCACGCTATCTGCCCCTTACCTCCTATCAACAGGGACGTATGACATGCAACTCACCGAACTAAATATTTTCAAAATCCATCGTCAGTTGGAACGGGGGTGAGGCCAGTTTACATTAATTTATGTCCAATATTGTAGGTTGCATTACGTAAAGTAGTTTGCACCTGGTATGTCGGTCAGAAGAAAATTGCAACCTGGGTACTAGTAACCGCTGAACATCAGAAAGTGGTGTTTCTCAGTAACCTTAAGATACGATTCACGCGATTCACACACGATTCTCCAACAAGCAAGCAGTCAATAAGCAACTAAGACTGAAGTACCCTAAATGCTAAGCAACTTGAGGACTCGGATGAATAACTGTAAGCAACTGAAAACTTCAGAAATGGACAATTAATCTGCAGAATTCACCAAACGGATAACTATATTTGTTTCGCGGAGATATAGGTTAGCCACAAATCGAATAACTTTTATCCATTTTTGTAACTGTTTTTATTCGATCTACAAAAATATAAACAAGCATAACATTAAGTATTTAAATTACAAACTTTGATAGATTTCAGTGCGATCTATTGTTGCGAATACAATAAGTAAACTACTACTTACTTCCGTGGCGTATCTACTTGATTAATCTCCACGAACGGTAACTTCAACATTAATTCTCGATTACTCCGGTTAGCAATCATAGTAAACTTATTTTTCAGGTTAGCTTTCAACTGTAGCAATCGCTCCTGCGTTTTCTCTGTTTCACGAACTGTTCGCATATTGCTCTTAACCAAAGTCATTGTGTAAATCAGTGCTTCTCAACCTCTATTTTCACTTTCCTCCCCTGGACCAAAACTGCTAGCTCATCCCCCCTCCCCCTGGCTCATAAAATTGCAATGACACATCAGATCTGACGCCGGGTGGAATGGATGGGACTCGCCACCTCCCTTTTTGGGGGTTGGGGGAAGCAAATATCTGTCCACGCTTTTTTCGCGTGGAAAAATTTCATGTCGTCTGGTACATATCTTGTCCTCCCAAAATCGTTATGGTCGTTATTTCCCTTCCCCTTTTAAGGTGCCCATTTGAGGCCCATGTATGCTCAGATGCGAAGGGAAAGCAAAAGCAACGAGTTATGAAAATGTTAAAAGTGCCATACCTCACTGCACGCGCCATCCGGATGTTTCGTCACCCCTCCCCACTTTCTGACAGCGATCAGAACCCTTGCAAAAACGAAGCTTAGCATTTAGAACCACAAAATGTCTAGAAATGTTCATCTCGATGAGATCCTTGAGCTTGATGCTTTCATGTGAGTGCGTAAATATCAGTAATAAATCTTGTCAAATTCAGCTGTATATTACCTCGATTTGTCATGTCCAGGCTACCACGTTTCTTTGTTAATACATCCGTTATAGCACTGAAGGCACACTCTACCAGATATGTAGTTGGGAATGGTAATAGTAGTTTCTGAACTAGGGCGCTAAGATTAGGATAATGTTCAATAATTTCCTCATGAGGCCACATGAGCTGACACTTAGCCTTGTGGATCGCCACTGCGGAAGCATCATTCTGCAAGTCTGCCAGTTCATCTCTCAGTTGTGGTTCAACTTCACTAAGTGAAATCAATGAATACTGAGTCAGCCAGCCAGGAACGCTCATCTCATGTACGTCAACAAATCTCTGAGGGTTTGCCAATTTCGAAAATTTTGGTATAAAAATTCTGACGTCATGAAAAATTTTCGATTTTTAAATTTCTTCCTCTTTCCTATGAAACTTCAGATAACTTTCTATGCGTGCACCAATTTTCAAGTTTCTAGCTGCTCTTCTATCGATTTTAGGCGTGGGGGGAGGGGTATTTTAGCCCCCTTGTTGTTGAACGTCCATAACAAAGCCCGTATTGAGTAGGGTTAAGTCGCTTAACCACCCATATATCTACATATCTAATCTATATAAATATTGCGAGTGTGTATATATATAAATTTCATTTTAGTTTGTAGTTTCCTTTTGGAGTCTGGCACCTGGAAGTGTAAAATTGTTTTTTCGTACAATTCTGTCAATCACGTTTTAATCTTACAGAAGATTCGTGTGTTCCAAGATGCTGGATTTTTTTTACTGATTAGTATTGAGTAGTATATTAGTACATATTGTTTCTAATGTCTTTTGATATTAATATGTTGTAGATTGCTATCTTAACTTGAAATTTTGAAAGAAACTATTTTCGGATGAAAATATTGCCAAATTTATTTTTTTATATTCTTATAAGGTCTTTTAAAAATGCGAAATTACTTTTTGCGAATCATAAAATTCAAAGGTGGGCAACCAACAATTAATTGACACTTTCGTAATAATTTTACTCTTTATAATCTGCAAACACGTTAAAACGTGTTTATTATCTTGATTCACAGATCTTTATGATTTTCTCTTGCAGCAGATAACATTTTGACGTCGAATCAACGTCAAGCCGACCTCCTTGTGATTATTCAACGTTCATGAGAAGTCAAAATTACAGTTATGCTGGCTGGTTTTCGTGATACGTTTTCGACATTTTATTTGAAAAAAACATGGGCTTTGATGACTATTTTTGTAACGTGAAGATTCAAGGCTGGGAAACTTTAGAAAACTCGGCTTAAAGTTTTGCGATTCTGTTTGCGGAGTCTATAACGGCTGCATATATAGCTTACGTGAATATGTGTTGTGCATAACCTATAGGACTTCGATACGCAATGGTAGCGGCAAGACTCTTATCTTCTAGTAGCAAAACTAGTGAAGACCAAAATTACTACTAACAGCTTGTTGAAGTCGAAATAAAAGTGTGTCTATAAAAATTTACAGATCTGGTATTTATATACAAGCACAGAGAATAGAGTTAAGTAATTTCTAAAAATAGATGGAGAGAGGGAAAATCCCTATCGTGCAATCGTTACGTCATATTGCTATGGATGATGTAAGATTCACGACACATACATTGTTGTGAATCACTCTGGGGCGTTGTAAATGTGATCAAGTCCAAATACTAATTAGAAATCACGCCTCTGCATATCGCATACCATAAGATAAGTTACCTGACTTTGTGTATGTTTGCTTGATCCAGCGTACACATCATGTGTTCATCAGGTATCAAGTTCCATCAACATTTTTCACTGTAGTATATCATAATGCATCGGAAATAAAAGTGTCGGACCTATGGGATGACTATGGGGTTACTCTAGCCCGTATGTCCATGGGTCTGTGCGTTGAAAGTTCCTTGAAAATGCCTTCCGTGAGATATAACTTCATAAATACAAAAAACATTGTGTATTTTGGCCTTAATGAACAAACTTTTTTTACGACTTTCAACCAATGGCTTAGCTTGTCCCAGGTAGAATTCAGACTATACAATACCACTTTCAGTTGAATTTACCCACCTCTGACATTTTTGTATCGATGTAACCAAATGTGATATAAAATTGAATGGATTCTATTGTTAGGATTGTTTCCGGAGAATGATGAATTTTATGACCGCCCCCTTTCATATTTTGGAAATCCCCCCCCCCTCTCTTAGAGGGCCAGCTTCGTGACCGGTACACACCATGTGTCCATCAGGTATCAAGTTCCATCAACAGAATCACAAAATTCACATGGGCTCTTGCAACGAGCGATTTTATTAGCTAGAGCAATCGTCAGACTACTGCCAGCCTAACTCATGCTCTGGCCATAGTGCTCTTTAAATACAGGTGTAATTAGTGCCTAATTTAGAGTCTGGTATCGACTCCAACACGACATTGCTCGATCACTTCTGGATGTTATCGCTCTTTTGTCAGAGCTATCTTATACACGAGGAAAAACAAAAGTGCACATTTAAAAGCCGAATCAACAACCTTGTGTCGTGGACGTCATCGAATCTCTACACATTGGTCTCATAACTTTGAAAGTAATTGGTAATGCGATCACGTGATCGTGCCTTTCGGCAAAAATGTAAAGCCTAAACGTTGTGCCCTATACCTTGCTTTGAAGGAGATTGGCTAGTGTCTACTTGTATATTTTTTCTTTAACAACAATTTGCTTAGCGTAAAAAGGTGCTCCCCAGAAAAAATCTATTTTTACAAAAAATAAAAAAGAGTAATAAAAATACTTGGTGCATTCAAGTATTTTTCTGTAATCGCATTCATCTTTTAATACTTATTTAAGGCATGTTAATTCCTTTTCTTCTTATTGTTTAATATGCTTAACAATTTTTTCTTTGTCTTGTGTGCGGACCCCCTCCTCTACTTTCCTCCCAAAGGGGGGGGAGTAATGACACCCTCTATAAAACCGCCACTGTTAGAAGTGCACTTGCCTTTGCTACTCTAAAATATCACCTATGTGAACCCCCTCACCCCAACAAAATTTCTAAGCAACCTCCAAGGTACGCAGGAATTTCGCGTCATTTCCGTTTATCAATATTTAACGAGTACACCATTAAATAGTCAGTTTAAGGGCCTTAACTTGCTTACCTGGTGCAAAAACATATATATGTGTAAAAATATGTGGAAGATGGAAGGAAAAAAACACAATATTTATCTCTTTGTTTGGTTTTAGCATTTTATCATAAAGAAAACACCGGAACACGCTTTAAGATGTTTACCTCCTAGCTGTAATTGAACCCCCAAGTACCCCTTGTCCATATTTTACCCCTGGGGGGGTTTCCCATCCCCCTATTGGGAAGCACTGGTCTGCTACTTCAATTGATTTGAGGAATACTCGTTTTGATGCAAAACACTGCCTCTTTTGTGTTTGGTCACTAGACCGCAATGTTTATGTTCTTCACTAGTCAGCTTGTTTGTCGAGTTCACCTCGTGGAAGAAGCTGCTTTGATTTCACGTTCATGACTGTCGAAGATCGAAAAGTTATGAGAAGTCAGTAACTACACAGACAGCAGAAGCAAAACGCACTGACAATCAGAGAGAAGGCAGCATTTAAACCAGGTAAATTTGTGAGGATAGGAGATAAAATTACGTAAAATTACTTCCAGCTGACCTGAAGTACGGTACTGTTATATGTTAACAATCCATGGCATGCCAAGGTACATGAGCACTTGCTAATCAAGGCAACTTCGTTATGAGAACGTTTCGAAAACGTTGTTTAATTGCAATCAATAAGAGAGACGTTTGTTGATCTAACGTGTTAATCGGTAAGAGTTGTAAGAATTCTTTTTGTCTTCTTTAAAACGGTTTGGTTCTCTAAATAACTGCAAACTTCTTGAGACAGACTTGCTCGGCAATTAGGGGAAGTACCTGAAGGTCATATTACAAAGAACTGACTCCAATAAAGAGTTAAAAAGGATACTCTTTGGTGCCTTATAAGCGGGGGGCCCTAATAGTAGGGGGCTGGGAAAAATTTGAGAAATTTAATAAGCGGGGGCTCCAAATAAGCCGGGGAAGGGGTAGAAATACCAAATATGCTTAAATTGCTCGTTTGCCATATCGATATACCACCACATATCATAGCTGGAATTCGCTGATAATGGAGCACTTTAAAGTACACATTCGAATTGCAGCAGTATTGGTAGACATTTCCAATGTGAAATAAGGTCACAATTTCAATCCTAAACGCTGAGTGCTTGATGTATCTGTTAGCCACTGTTCCATGAGCAGATAGCGCGCGTCCAAATAAACGGGATCAGTGAAAATACATCGAATAGATAGGATATGCTGACATAAATTTCAATTGTATGAAACTGAATTCGCGAAAGTTAATAAGCGAGGCGTCCAAATAAGGTCCAGGAGGTGGGAAAAATTTCCGAAAATCAATAAGCGTCCGGGGACGCTTATTAAGCACTCAAGAGTAATTACGTGTTCAGTTCCGATGAAGTTCTTATCTGACATCACATACTCAAAATATATATGTAAGTGGAAACAAGCAAAACACAAACAGCTCATTAACCGAAAAGAATTACATACGTGTAAAGACGTTTTTTCTCATTGTAAAATATTCGCATGTCGGGAAGACGTTGGCAATAAAGAAGACGTTTGGATGATGATGATAATGATGATGATGATGATGATGATGATGATGATGATGATGATGATGATGATGATGATGATGATGACAACGATTACGTTGTTGTTGATGATGATGATGATGACTTTAACATTTTATGCAGAGGCTGTATAATCCCAGTGCAGTGAAACAGTCCTTAGTCACCGACGACGCTAGGTATTCCAGTCTGCCTTTGTTAAAGCCACGGCGTCAGCAAGCTTGCTATCGAAAGATGCATTTCAGTGCTAACATACGACCGGTGATTTGGCGAGCAGCAATGTGAAGTGCAGATACGAGTAAACGACATTCCGACAGAACCTGCGAAGACCACGATTTTCTTGATGTTAGATCATTTCACTCCACTGGGTCCATAGTATTTAAAGGAACGGTACCGGGGTAGCTTGAAGAGAAAAAAACCGCAACAAAATAAGGCATACAAGCATATAAAAATAGGTTACAGAACAGGAAATCCTAAGAGGAATTCACCTCTTTGCCCCTGTCTTCATAAAAACGGGTGAGCATTTGTCATAAAACTAAATAAGAAAAAGCAATGACATATCATGAAAAAGACTTATGTAAGTCCATAGGATTTTAGATAGCTAAGCTTCGTTTTCAGAAGGCTTATAATTAGAGGGGTGTGCTTGGGGGGTCAATACCATATGTATCCCATCGTATACTCCTAGTATAGCGAGGGAATCGTCGAATTCATAAAAAGTAGAGGGTTAAGTAGTGCGGATATCACATACAAGCAATGCCGAAAACAATGTGTTCGGCGGTTAGAATCCAATGCCTAAATGAGTTTTAAAGTGTTACCTCACGATTTAATGAATATTTGAAATTTGATAATATTTTGGACTTACGGCTGTTTCTTGTCGACATTGACAACCTGTCCAACTTTGAGAACCATGGCTTGAGCAATCGTTTAAATACGGCTTGTCAAACTTAAAATCATGCCTATCAAAACCTTGTTTAATGAATTTTGAACTGAGCAAAATTAACAATGCTTCCTTAAGGCCTTTTCCAAATTTAAACAGCCATATCTCAAATTTGATATGAGATTTAAACGTGATATTTTGCGAACGGGTATTTGGTGGCAGGGTTAACACCTTGAAAAAATTTTTGTGACGTCATCACTTTAGTACTCTATGAATAAATGGGGAATAACTACTGAAAGTTAGCACTAAAATTTGTTTGTGGGAAACATAAGAACACCCGAGCCAACGTGAACAGGTGAGTGCTGGGGTTGTACACCACCATCTGTTTCCGAACCCATGGGCATATACACTGTGGTGTTTCTATGGATGCATCTTAAGTGGTACTTCAGTGGTTTGTATACGAGGGGTAAACACTGCTAGGAATACATTTCGAGGAGTAAAAATTACTTAATACCAGAACATTTGAAGTTTCCGTTAAACCTCATATGGAAATGCTTTATCAGAAAATTTGACATCAACTGAAAGCTTATTAATTTCTCTAATGGAAAAAGCAACCGTGATAAATTACAGAGTGCTTCTTTTGAGATACAGGGTCAAAATTATAAAACGATAAATAACTCAAATTTAGAAGGGTTTGTTACCATGGTAACATCCCAAACAGAATTTTATAAATAAACGTCAATATATATGCTTCAGTTTGGTATATAGTATTTATGTGTTTGTTGGCCACACGACTTTGAGGCTGGTTGATGCAATTAAGCAGCATGCACCATCGTATATTCGCCAAACATCAACTCCTAAAAGGAAACAACCACCTCGGGTTTCAAAGACCAAAAACACTTCTTAGCAATGATGACTCTGCCATAGGGTAGCACTAGCTTGAGAACCCAGACTGTACCAAAGTGTACACGGACGATTGCTTCCGTATTATAGGAAAGCCCAGGTCTGCATTTCATTTGGCCGTTCTAGAGTCAGTCCATATAAAGCAAGAAACCTTTGCTATGCAGACAGAAAGAATTCGTTTTCTCACTAGGCCTATTCAATTAATCTTGTTTTAGTGGATGCTGATTGGTCCAAAAACACAAGCCATTCAGACAGTCCAAATTCTGATAGGCTCTTTCAAAAACACAGTTGGGTATACTCTTTCACAGATTTCATTTTGGTCATTCTGACGGTTGTACTCTTAGGAGTGTCAGGCAAAAAAGCTTTGAAGTAAATAATGTTTTCGCTTTTTCGTTCAATATTGATGTGTTTGTCAGAAAATAGACCTCACAGCAACTATTTGAAAAAAGTCACTATAATTAAAAGGGCATAGTTAAAAAAGAAATTGCGCAAAAAGGGTTAAATCAAATGGCATACAATAATGCAGTTAAAACAATAAACCAGCGGCCAAGATTCTATGTTATCTCTAGGGTTTGTTTTGACAATAACCGCTACGAAATTCTTAGATTTTCATCTCCTTTCCGTGGTAAGTGAGTTACCCCCTTCAGCTTCATTCATGGACGAGAAAAGCTTATACTAAGATTTCATAGTACTTTAACGTGTAAAGACAAAGGTAAAAGGTAAATTAGCAAAAACAACTAGCACTACTATCTGCTTCTTAATTTGTAAATCCTTCCGTCTCTTTCTTTCCTAAAAGCTTCCTTCCCCAGCCATCATTTCCTTTCCTATATAATACAACGAATCACTTCGTTTTTAAAGTTTGACATGTGAAGAGATATTTGGTTTTTCGTTTGAATGTTGTTAGTAAATTTCTGTTACACCATTCAAATTTAAGTTTGAATTAAAAAGCTCGACGTCTAAATCGAGGCGTCTGAGTGAAGATCAGAAAGAATTCATGATCAAAATTTTGATAGAAACTGCGAGTAAAATTTATGTGTCCCTTAATCTACCCTCCCTCCTCATAAACCTGTGTTCAAAATGTTGCCCTCTCCGGTTCCCTTCCAACTTCAATAAGTAAGAGTGTTAGGCGGGTGTATTTTAGTACGTAGGATAACCATAGTCACAATAGATGTTTGACTCTGGTATAACTGATGCGGCACACTTGCAACATCAATGAAACTGAAAGGGCAGGTCAAGTGGATATTTGAAAGAGTTAATAGTTAAAAAAACAACTTTGGGATGTGGAATGTGATACGGAAATGTATTCACGAGCCATTCCTTGAATAAAGTTGTACCTGACTTGTTTATGAACTTCCCTTGAGAATTCCTGCTGAGGATCTCCCCATTACAGAAGCGTGCTACCACCAGCGCATGATCACGTGTTGTTTTGCAAATGTTTTAAGTTGCACAACAAAAGTCAATGAACCTTCAAATTCCATCCTGGTATTTGTTTTTGATGCACTCAATTACCGTTATGCTTCATTAAATGCCTGGGGCATTTCTCAAACTTCTGGTAAAGAAAGGAGGGCTTTAATTGAAGGTGGGGGGAGGGGGGCTTTATAACACTGATTTATCATCAACGATGTGCTACCCAAAAATCTTTCAAAAAGGGATTAAAAAAATCATTCTTACATATTTTCGATTTTAAAACTTTCGTCGCTACGTTCACCACAACTAAGCAGCACGTTGTAATACGCACGGTATTGAAATAGAAAGCGACACAGCATTGAGGTTCGACCATTAGGTCGGGAGGTGGGGAAGGCTTATTATATCCGAGTAGGGCCCCTTTTTAAAGACCCCTGCCTAAATAGGAGGGATGTTTATTCGAGGTCCTAAAAAGTCGTTAATTCGAAACATTATGGTATATCGTACTTACGTCAGAGGTCCTTTGTCGACCTCTTATGAAGGAACATGGCCGACTGACCTACTCGATAATTTCGTATATCTATCCTATTCATGTCACACTTCCGTTTGTTATTGCCGTTCAGTTTGTCTTGTATCTCAGGTTTAGGCATCACTCTACGTATGTTTCAGGTTCGCTTTCATTGTAGTATATGAGTGCCAGTAACTTGTTTACTGGCGATTCTGTGACCCCTGTTGACCTATTTTTCGCAACATTAACAACTAGTTGTACAGCATTATCGGTATCTTAGTCACAAATCGAATTTATTGTGACTTGGTACATAAAAGCGAGTTTTCCAAGGTTAGTTGAATACGCTGATTATCATCATATACGTTACTTCGCTTATTTACGATCCACTCGTTTTTCTTTGTCACTGTTTACTGGACAGGCACACAGTTTTACCTATTGGGGGGCTGTGCGGTAAAACTTCCCCACGTTTGCCCCCCACAAAAATCCTTACGGGCATTTAAAAGATGAATAACTTGTTTATTTCAATTCACTTATGCAATGTTTCCCAATTAATTGGACCGTTCAATTGAATCTTTCCAGTTAAATGTAAAGTCTCTCGAACGCAATTTTGACCCTTCTAGGGACTGTAAGAATACAAAATTTTCCCAGCCCATAAAAATATGGTGGGCTGACTTGAAAGGAAGGAGGGGATGGAAAAGCTTTTGTTTTGAATTTGCCCCTCCCCCCCCTTTAAAATTTGACCGGCTGCGTGGCTGTTACTGGAATAAATTCATGCTCCTTGTCACTGATTGTAAGTGTGAGCTATCAATTCAGGTCTGTGTAGAGCTCACCCGCCGCAAGTCACCCCTTACAATAGCAATTTATCTTTAAATTTCAATTTATTCATGTCTTGATTATAAATAAAATCCTGTTAATGTCGCACAACAAGCCACCCTGGAATGGGTATGATACATACGTCCTAGCACGAAAAAAGTTACAGATCAGGCCATTACTTGTTTCTGTTATTCCTATTACTTACTAATACCTAATACGTCGTTCTTATTGCACAAATTAGTATCTTTTGAGAAAGATAATCTTTGTTTGTTACTTTAGAATTATTCAACATTAAAGCCTGGTTCACATAGGAGTAAAATCCGTCGCTAAGTCTGAGAGGAGGAACAAACAAGGAGATCGTTTTACTTTACTTCTGCTGATTCACATGCCCGATCCAGTCATAGCAAGCGCAAATAACCAAAACGTAGCATTTCACGTCACAATTTCGTTGACCGGGGATTATATCCATCTTGTTGATTGTGACACTTCGGACTAAACACTTCAAAAAATAATTTTCACCCACAGGATACAACCCCTGAGCTTGCCAAGGTACCTGATCTCCCCTTGGTATAAAATAGCTGTCCAAATTTGCACCTGTCATCGTCATCATAGAATTTCCGCGTCAGAACAAAAGTGGCGCCAGCAATTCGAGAGATAGTCAGAAGCCAACAGAGAAAACTCGTCGGAAAAGAACAAACTTTTTTGTTACTTTTCGACGACTTTTGCTTTGGCATAAGTCCATCAAATTTTAACTTTCACAGCCAAGTAGTAGCGTTCGCATGCAAAAAAACCTGCCTTTAAACATGCCAGACGCTTGTCTGCCGACGGATTTTACTCGTATGTGAACCAGGCTTAACAGAAACGATTTACTTTCGGTTGCTATTCCACCTATCGCAACTCAATGCAATGCAGTAATTGATAGGAAATAGACTGGGTCTAGTCAGGTGACTAGCCCGGAGCCACTCCCTAATATTATATTTTAGGAATTGTAGGAGTAGAATTGAGTCAGATTTCGGTTTTAAGGTAAAGAGTTGGATTAGAGAGTTTCCGAGTTTGGATTTCGAGTACAGAATTTTGAGTATAGAAGATCGTCATTTGATCGAATGTTTAGAGTTATCATTTTTCATTGGAGTTAAAATATATTGAGTACAGGAAACTTGGCATATTTTTTGAGTATAGTTGACTATATATTTACTATAAAAAATCCTTCTATCTAGAAATGGATAAATACTGTTGCGAAAAGACGACATGAGTATGTGGAGAAGAACAAAAATGTTGGGCATTCAATTTTCAACCTCTTCTTTGCTATACTAAATCTTTAAGAACCAAACATGATAATAAGCTTTGATTATAGAATACATTAAAGTGATAAACGACTTCGGTTGGCATGATGCCAATTGTCTCTGCTACGACGACTATACATCCATGCTGTTGAAGCGAAAAACTTACGACTGACCAGGCAGGAAAATTACTGACGTAATGACGTGAACACAAGAGGTCTGGGAGCAGCCCTTGTAACAAAAACACTGTTATTCCGAAATTTGAAGAAATACACTTACCCTGAAGGTACAGCCCTCCGTCTTTTTACTATGAAAAAGGAAGAGTAAAGAAATTAGAAAGATATAACCTTTTCTGTAGCATTAATACTGATCTTCATATTGATACTCATAGGCAATATTCATATAAAGTTACTTTGTTAGTGGTACAAAACAAAAATACGTAAATAAATAACGTAAACATATTGCAATGAAAAACCATTTTTCGTCTGACACTCCTCAGAGTACTAACGCCAGAATGACCGAAATGGAATGTGTGACAGAGTATACCCAACTGTTATTTGAAAGAGCCAATCAGAAATTGGACTGCGCTGAATGGCTTGAGCTTTTGGACCAATTACCACAAGAAAAATTGAATAGGCCTGGCGAGAAAACGAATTCTTTTTGTCTGCATAGCAAAGGTTTTCTTGCTTTTATGGGGACTGACTCCAGAACGGCCAAATGAAATGCAGACATGGCCTTTCCTATAATACGGAAGCAATCGTCCGTGGCACAGTCTGGGTTCTCAAGCAAGTGCTGCCCTATGGCGGAGTCACAATGCTTAGTGGTGTTTTTGGTCTTTGAAGCCCGAGGTGGTTGTTTCCTTTTAGGAGTCGATACTTGGCGAATATACGATGGTACATGCTGCTTAATACGGTCAACCAACCTCAAACATTCTGACGTTAGTACTCTGAGGAGTGTCAGAGGAAAAAAGCTTTTCAGTACATTATGTTTACGCTATAAAGTAACTTTCCATGATATAAGTGTCCGATGGCGACCAACCTATTACCGATCACAACCAGAAATAATCTAGACCCATCAAATTCTTGAAAAATTGAAGTACATTTCCAATACCATTGCCACAAAAGGTGAATAAGACCATGGAAAGTGTTTAATGACGAACAAATGTACTTTAAAAAATGGCAAAAGTTTCCAATTGTAAGTTATACAGATACAATATCATCATTGAGAAGAGAGGATTCGAAATTTCAGTTTTGAAAAGAACCGTAGAGAAATAAAAATATGTCACCACCGGGGATCGAACCCGTGATCCACGCCTTCGCAGCGTGCGCCCCACCAACCGAGCTTGGTGACCTCCGATGTTAACATACTCTATTTCTCTAGTCCCCATTTAAGCTCCCAATCATCCACCGGTCGACATCAACATCCAGCTCAACGAAATTGGAGACCAGCCTCTCTGCGCCATGTGACTTGACCAAGGAAGAACTGCCCTCCGGCCCGCCATCAATCCAAAGCCCATTAAAGTTAGAAAGTATCGTCGAGAAGGGAGGATTCGAAACGCCAGTTTTGAAAAGAACACTTGAGGCATAGAAACATATGTCATCACCGGGGATCGAACCTATGAAAGCGTGTGTCACGGGTAGGATCCCAGGTGGTGACATATTTTCTGTTTCTCTAGAGTTCTTTTCAAAAAAATTAATCCCGTAAGGAGTATGCAATAGATGTTGATAAGTGAGAATTTGCACTGCACTAGAAAAATAAAAATTATGTTACCACCTTGATTCTTAACCAGAACTCACGCATTCATGGCAAGTTCTCTACTAACAGAGATAGGGTGAGCCCTGACTATCACAAAATCTATTTCTCTAGTCGCCAAATCAACACCCAATACTCCAACGGCAGGTAATTACATCCAGCAATACACAGTTTCGGAGACCAGCCTCTCTTTGAAATCTGAATTGACCTAGGAAAATTTCTACCCGGCAAGCTGGGTAGCAAACGCCCGGAGAGTTACTTGCATTCGGAGGCGTCATTGGATATAGGGATTGTGCGGAGGATTCCAAAAACTAATGACTTAAACACGTAAGGGTACATTCAAGGTAGAAAAGTTGATTATATATTTCACTGGTGCGTTGTGAACTTCTTGTACTTCTCGTTGTGATTGGAATAGGGCGCTTATTAAATTTTCTTGGGCTAAAGGAGGCATTAATTGGAGGAGAGGGTTTTCAAAGGGCTGGGGCTTTCGTCAAAACATTTTGTAACATACGTTTCATACAAGCAGTTGATGTGTGGAAGCACCATTTTAAGTAAACATTTAAGTACTACTTTTAAGATTCGAGTATTAGCTAGCATACCTGTCGCACGCCTTCGTTTTGGCTTGTAAACGTATTTGTTTTTGTACTTCTCGTTGTGATTAGAAAAGGGGCTTAATAAGTTTTCTGGAGCCAAAGGGAGGCATTAATTAGGGGGGGAGGGGCTTTCAAAGAGCTGGTGCTTTCATTAAAACTTTTTATAACATACGTTTCATACAAGCAGTTGATGTGTGAAAGCACCATTTTAAGTAAACAGTACTACTTTTAAGATTGGAGCATTGGCTAGCATACCTGTCGCACGCCTTCGTGCTGGCTTGTAAACGTATTTGTAAGCCAGATATAATATGATGACACCAAGCAAAGAGCAGCCAACAAGCACTGCGATGATAATTCCCGCTATGACCTGACTTGATATTCCATCATCTTTTTTGTATGTCCAACCTACGAAAATCAAACAGGAAACAGAAATATCCAATAACACAAACTTACACACGCGTATTTGGTTTATGTTTAAGTGCAATCTGAAGAGCAGTATCTTCAGCTTCGATTAGCTAGACAGAAGAAGATCGAGATGTAAAGAGTGAATGATTTGGACTAGGAATTAAGGTGCTCTCAAAACAGTGTGTTGGTTATTATACAACTTGCATCTTAATATTATAGCCTCGTTTTAGTAATCTCGTTTTTTGTCTCTTTTGTCAACAGTTATTTCCTGTACGTAATTAGCCTTTCCTATTGTAACACTTGTGTCTCATGTATAACAGTCTTTTTCGTGCTAAATAGATTTTAGATTTTGATTGACTTTAAGGGAGTTCAGACGAGTGTTACATTCGATTCTTCTTGCGATTATGCGTCTTATTTTGATAGAGCTCTTTTACAACACAGTGTTAATCACTGGAGCCCGCCCCCTTCTCCCGTTGTCAGCAGAAAATCTCTTGCCTCAAGAGGTGAGGACAGGTGGGAGAAATACAAGTAGGTCGATTGCGAGGTGGCACTAAGTACGTGGGGAGGGACTGACGGAGGATGGGTCAGAGAGAAACGAAAGGACGTAAGGGGAGAGGGAGGGAGATAGGGGCAGAGGAATGTTAGTAGATTGATCGGGCGGAGGTCAGTTAGGTAAGTTGGTATATACAACAGGAGGAAGGGGAAAGAATAGGAACGAGGGAGGGAGAGAGAAATAAAATGGTCCGCTAACCCAATAGGTTCGTACGCACAGAGGGTAGGCGAAACAGAATGAGATAGAGGAGCAACGAACGGAGTACCCAACGAATACGAGTAGTTTGCTACTTAAGCAAGCATGTTGGGAGGGAGGGTAGAAGTGACGGAGGCAACACAATTTGCATGATTGGATGACATGAGCTTAGGTAGGCACGTAGGAGTGACGGGGAGGTGGGGGCAAAAGGTAGGAACGTACGAGTGAAGGGAGCCAGGGACAATAGGTAGGTACGTAGGAGTGAAGGGAGACAGGGGCAATATGTAGGTATGTAGGAGTGCAGGAAGACGGGGGTAATAGGTAGGTACATAGGAGTGAAGAGAAGAGGGGGCAACAGGTAGGTATGTAGGAGTGAAGGGAGGAGAGGGCAATAGGTAGGTAAGTAGGAGTGAAGGGAGGAGGGGGCAATGGGTAGGTAAGTAAGAGTGAAGAGAGACAGGGGCAATAGGTAGGTACATAGGAGTGAAGAGAAGAGGGGGCAACAGGTAGGTATGTAGGAGTGAAGGGAGGAGAGGGCAATAGTAGTACCTAATAACTGTTTATGGATGAATTTGCCACTATAATCAAAATTATATCTATCTGTTTTGTGATGTTTGACTTCTTTAGAGGGAGTATCTACTGGTAAATTTATAGTAGGCGTTACAAAATCCTGTAAAAATGGCTTCTTTGGCAACTCAGGTGTGATTGCTGAGCTCTTTGAGTCTTCTTCATTTGCATCCCCACTCCAGGCCTGAAGTGATGATGGTGGAAGAAATTGAAAATCCTTGACCTAGAAAGAAATTGATAATCTGCTTTATTCTGTGTGTATATGGTTCTTTTGTTAGTAAAAGAAAAGAGCTCAAAAAACATTTCAAAATACCCCTCTCTACAACACCTCGCCTGCTTCTTACAGATATCAAAGCCGACAGTAACCAAGTTGGATTAGAGCGAGAGGGAGAAGAGAGCAGGAAGAAAGAAAAGACATTATAATTTCCAATTATAAGCCTTCAGCTAGACTTTATTCATAAACGGTATAGTAAAATGAAAAACAACAGTGAAATTTCTTTGGAAGAGAACTGTTACAGGCGTCACTCTCCAGCCTCCCTTTCATTTGCCGACCTCGTAATGGATGAATCAGAAAAAACATCGTCATAATAACAGCCGCGATTGCAATAGGAGCATTGAAATATTGCAAAAATTTCTATTTTGACTCTTCCCTTGACTTCTTCATAGGTTACTTAATTTCTTCCTGTATCAAAGTTTACTCGACCACTTTGTCGATAACGTCTGTACATTTGAAACGCAGCGGAAACGTGGAAAGCAGGAAATAAGACATTTTTTATTGTTTTGACTAAGTTTCTTCTGTGCTTTCTAGGTTGGACATTAGTAAATATTATGAAATGTAGCATGTAAGTTTACTTACCTTTTGCCAGTCGATAACTTTAAAGAAAGGCAGTCGCTTTAGACGTTCAAAGTCATCTTCGCTGCACCAATGCCAAAGGAATGTAAACAGTTCTATGCCTTCCTCCCAAAGAGGCAGTAATTGAGTCTTAGTAAAGTACCTGGAAATAAAAATATAATAGTGTTGCAGTCATTCTGTTTGTGAAAGCCTAGTTGTTTCACCACAAGTAACTATTAATCAGAAAGAGGAATTTCTCAATATTGAGCCGATCTCAAATTTTGTACCTTTTGTGCTAACGTCAAGGGTTTACTTTCATAATTTTCCACTGTGTCTTTATGTTTATACATTACCGTCTTAGTGAGAGATAGATATCACTATGGTACTTACATTCAATAGAGAATAATAAACATAAGACACAGAAAACGATATTCATTAGATCGGAGTACGAAATAACACTTGATTGGCCAATTTTTCGTACGGAGCAGGGTGACAAACCTTGCCATGAGAAGCAGCAAAGTTGGAATTTATACCTTTAGTTTTGTGGTGTTTGCAATAAATTTCATAGTTTTAAAAGGCCATCTCCGACTCTTCACCTTTAGGTTCTCATACCCAACTTCACCTTAACCAACGTTTCGAAAAACGTAGCGAATAAATTTTGTTACAGTTAGATGGGGGCAGTTCATTGAGACTACGCCTTGCAAGCTATGGAAGTGCAACGAAATCATAAAATCCAGTCTCAAATCCACCGCTCCTCGCAACACTGAGCTGGTAACTCTGCTTTATACACTAGTTGATTAATAATGAGCCTCTACATGTTTTCATGTTTAACTAATGAAGCTTCCAATGCCAATACAGTTACAAAAAGACACATAACGTATCAACCGCTCTTACGAAAGCACGTACTCTTACTTGCAATTTATCAGCCTGTATTGCTTTCGAAGCCTAAGATCACTGGGCAAGCAAGAAAGGCTCTGTTCGATGTTTTTCTGTCTGATATTAGTCACTATGCATTTCAGGATTCTGTGCTTAAGAATAAAAATTGATTACTAATGAATTATACCTGTTATAATCATCTCCGTAAGTCAAAGGCTTTCTTCGTTCAATGCTCTACTACAAGGAACAAACCAGTTAAAATGTAAAGGTGCTACTCTGAATGGTTTGTCTATGCTTTCTTAAAAACTGTAGTTTGAACCAGTTCATTTATTACTGCTCTGTTTATTCTAAATTACGGTAAATAGAATTAATCTTACATGGAATGAAATTGGTTTACCATATTTTAAGACACCGATATTCCCTACCACATTAGGTACTTTAAACGGAATTTTCTACCCTAACCTTGATAGTCCTCCCCGTTCCGCTCAACGTTACACTCATCTTTAAAAATATTTGGTGTTATTGATCTTCAAAAAAGTGCGTGAGGTCCAAGCTAATTATCAACGATCTCTACATATAACATTCAAATCAGTTCGAATAGTATCTTATTTCTCAAACTTTCAATGCTTTAAGATGATTGCCTTTTCCAATTAGTTTTTGTTTTATCATCGATTTGCATAAAAGAATTGTTGCTTGGCAAAATATTTAATGATACTTCTTTCCACAATTTTGTTGTAAACACAGCATTTATCAAGAAGTATTGTTAATTGCAACATACGTCAATTACTGAGAAAACCTGAACAAAAAATCAATGCTTAGATGAAAGAATGTTGGGAACCTCGTTGGTCCTATCCTTAACTGCTAAATAATTCTAATAAACTTGTGCTGTGTAAAATTAGTAGATCATGAAAAGTGGACTGAAACATTTTAAATTGTGTTTATTCTTTAGTTTTACATTTGTAAAAGTACCAGGTTTACATGTTGTCATTTCTTGAAAATGTTAAATATTTATTAACTTTACTGAACAAATCTTAGTGTTGAGGTTATTAAATTAATGTTGCTCGCTATTAATAATTGGGCCATTAAGATTGGTGGCAACGTGAGCGTTCTCTTGCTTTTGGCTGGAAAATTTTGCATAAACGTATGTTACCATTACACTCGCATTGTTTACGCTTTTATGAAGCGACATTCCCATAACTTAAACGTTTGTCCCGAGTAGAAATGCAATTCCAATAGCAATTTGTTTGTACGCTGAAACCTTTACACTCCTAAACACAAAATAAATCCATATTTCAATTTACCCTAATAAAATACTATGCGTGATTGCTAACATGCAAGTAAAGCTAAATAGCACACACATTGCTACTCTAACTTGTAACATCGCAACAGATGCTTTTTAAAGACGTGTAAAGAATAATTCTTGATCATTTCTGCCTTACAGACTAAATTGAAGTATAAATGAGGTCATCCGATCTGTAGCATAATATACGTGGTTAGTTTTATTCATAGCTATGGTAAGATACTAAGGAGTAATATTAACTGCTCGACGTAGAGAAATAGCTCTGGAATCACGCTGTTTGCAATTTCTGCCATTTGATGACGTCTAAATGGAGTTCGATCTTCGTGATTATAACAGCGGTGTCCATTGATTCGTTTCTTCTATTAATAGAACTGTTATACTAACTTCACGAAATTCCTTGTACATAATGTGGTAAAAACACATTCAGTTTATTCACTCTCTTGAACGATAAAGTACTACTTAAACATCAGTTTGTTCTTAACAAATGAAATAAAAAATGGAATGTTCTGCTACCTGACACCTACCTGCAAAGACAGCGAGCGAAAGCAAATGGCTAGTACTTGTCTCTAAGCGCAGATAAGAGGGAGATCAAAATGGAGTATTGCAAAGACCAAGCTTTGCCCAGTAGAGCAATACTTACCAATCTAGGAATGCAACAGTACCCGCTTTTTAAAATCGTCGTTTCCTTATAATGACATACAACCAAAATTAGAAAAGTCTGTTTGATTTTCAAGGTATTCTAAAGCCAGACTACATCCCCAATAATCTGCCTTTTATCCGTAATGTGTCAAAGCAGTCGGGTTTGTACAATCTTGCTCTCAGCGGTTTCTTTATTTTGACCTAAATTTCTTGAGACTCTCCGATCTTGGTAGCGCGGAATTCTGTTACCAGGGCATCAAGACAAGCTAAAAAATGTTGCAAATGTCATATGTTTGTTATCAAAGGCTCTGATCTAATCGTTCAACGAGGTACACAGCTAAGGTTTCCAAGTCTTTCTATCAGTTACTATTGTATTTTTAGAATCCATCAGCCACCAAAGACTCCAAAGTTGTTTTAAATAAAAGAAATAGGTTTCCTAAACTCTTTAAGCAATTGCATGCGCATAGCGTAACATTTAACAAAGATAGAGATATGACCTACCATCGACCGATAGTTGAGAGTTGGGAATGCAGTCAATCAGTGGAATATCAGGCTTTTAGCAAGGTTAAATCAGAACAAAGCTAGCGATATGCTGACGTCTGAAAATCAAGATAATCGCCTGTAGTGACATCTGCCTTCTCCAAACATAGTTAGTGTGGCTATGGTGGCCAAAGTGCAAATTGCAAATACATGCTTGCAGTCGCATACTAATTATGATTTCATTGAGATAAATCGTATAAGAATAACCTAAGACAGCACAAGCAGTGCCCTATTTGCTCTGATAATAGTCTATCTTATATGAAATTTTAATTGAATGCTCTTACCTATATTATACTTGCAGCCCATTTCAGATTTTGCTTTCAATCCAAAGTTTATGCTGAAATTGTTGTAGGGTATCTGTTATCCAGACGTGTTAATAGCTTGCTTCAGATATGTTGTATACAATTAGTGTCATAAGGAAGCATTAGACAGAAAATCAATCTGATGTAATTTGCAAAGTTAAAGTATTAGTTCCATCAGTTGCATTCCTTAGTCTTGAAACTCGATTTCAAAGATGCAATAATCGAATGAGATGTGTGCTCTTACAAGCAATTCGAGCTTCAGTTATATCGACATCGTAAATAACAACGGAGGGCTAATATCACCGAGAGAGAATACTTTATTGTGACTATGGACCGCTGCTTCAAAGAACTTTATTAATATTTAAAGCAAGGCTCATTCAGAAAGTTTTGCGTTCCTCGATGAAAAACCGGGTGATTATTTTTCATGGTGTTGTTCTAGCGAGCACAAAAGATTGGGAGGACGAGCGGTTTCCCGCGAATACATGGCGTGCAGAGACAAAATGTGAGAAATATCTACTAAGGAAGGACATATTGTAGGCCAATCGTAGAGCGCATTAAAGCGACCTGTTTGAATTAAAATAGCAGATATTCTCACCCAACTCTGTAGAGACTTTTATTTTCCATAGGTTAGATATGTTCAAAGTATTGGCATTGCAGTATTTCTTTCTCAAATTTTACATTTGTCAATTTACTATCCAATTCTTAAACAATACATGCAAATCACTGCACCTCAAGAATAGAAAGATGTTCTCAGCCGCCATTCGTTTATCGCAGTAAAGAGGCTAGTTAAAGAGGTTACGATGGGTCTATTCCGACAGAACCGCTTCTGCAGTAACTCTCTGGGTAATGAGTAAACACTAATACTTGTAATGGTTAGCGTCGCCGAAAGTCTCTCAAGAGAGACTCCGTTACTTAATATTGAGTTAGTGGCGTTGTTTTAGATTTGTATCGATAGAGTAAATACGTAGCATATAGGCAATTGAAGAAGATACACAAGTGTACACTCTTACAAAGAAGCATATACCTATGTCTATATAGTAATAAGTAGAGAAGTATAGAAAGGATATTACAAAAAAGGGAAGCATAAACACATACTTGAAGCAATTAAAATTGGAATGTGTATTATCCATCAAAAACTCACTCGGTCCTGCTAATTAAAATAGTATATAGTATCAGTAAAAAAAGACTGTCATATTGGCGTTTTGAAATGACGTGTCACCATAAATATATATATATATATAGGTCAAAAATGTAGGTTTTCTCTTTGAATATTATATATATCTGATAAACTGGTAGGTGTAGCTCATTGATAAGTTTTATGTATATATGTACAAAACTCATGATACACATTTCATCTACGTTTCAATATTATCATTTTTAACAATCAATACATATTTTGCAAAAGATAATATTAAAACTTCCATGAAAGTTTGCACCTTCATGGATTATATTATATACAAATTAGAGAATCTTGGCTATTTGAGTAGATACCGGATAATGTTTACATTCCTTAGATGTCAGTTAATACTGTAATTCCATATTTCCAAATCATCAGGTAAATTGATATCATAAATGAAAATCTTACCAATATGTTAGAAGAGATAAGGTAGCAGAGGCTTTTTAATTTAAGAAGGCGCTCGATGTCTGAACGTTTTGTACCTACCCGAGTTTTCTTTCGCAAGTTCACGTTCTTCTAGTACCTCCTACCTATTCAAAATGACAAATTACTGAACCACAACATATCCCTGAAACGTTGAGTCTCAAGCGCAAGGTTTAAACCGTAGGGCTGACAGATTGCTGTTGAATTTGGAGAACATCTCTGTTAAGGAACAATTATAGAAACAAGATTGGAACAGTTTTGATGCTCTCCCTACCATATTTAATTATAAGGTTACTTTTAATTAATGTATTTTCAATGCAACTCTAAGTTGTTTTGTTTTTAATATAACTTCTCTTATATTTATAACTGTACATTGAAAATCAAAATTGTATAAGCATTGTCGTTACTATAGTCTAAATTTTTTCATAGTAATATAATTTAGTTATTCTACTGTTTTATGGTAAAATAGATACATTCATACGTTGAGATGGCATTATCCTCGGGGAATCCTACATCGTAGAAGGTACTCGGTACCCAGAGGGTTACTGCAGATGCGGATCCGTTGCAATACACCCATCGCAACCTCTTTAATTAGCCTCTTTACTACGATAAACAAATGGAGGCCGAGAACATCTTTCTACTCTTGAGGTGCAGTGGTTTGCTAGTATTGTTTAAGAATTTGATAGTAATTGACAAACGTAAAATTTCAGTAGGAAATGTTGCAATAAGAAGTCAGAAATATTTTTAACATTTTCGTCGAATCCTAACTTAACAAACAAATGGGAATAAAAAAGAATGAATGGCTGAGTACACTGTAGGTCCCTTTCTACTTCATTACATACCCTGAACAATGCTATCTTATTGGTAACACAGTTGCCAAGCTCTTGTTATATTTATGATCATTAAAATACTAGTTAGTGAAGTTTAAGCTCTTCACCTATATTCCTTGATGGCTACTGTTGTCAGTATTCAGGCAGAGAATAACGATAGAATCATTTCAGTTCTATAAAAGCAACGCTAATGGCACTTCTCACTCTATAGCTTACTTATTCATCAATTATTTCGCCACATCATATACAGCGCACTTCTCGTTGGTACAGCAACTGTTATTGTGGAATGTAAGTCTGCAGCAGATGTCCTTTCACCGACTTGGCAACCACACGACATGCAGACAGCTACTCAGTATTGAAACTAAAAGTAGACGCATTCAATTGGATAGAAAGTGTACTACTTTAAGTTCGCCAAAAAGTATTATTTTATGGCCTTGGCCTTAAATAAATAATCGAAATAGCATCAAGTTATCACTGATCGAAGTAACTCGTATAAGTCCTTAGTAATCATATTTCACACATTCCTCTTTAACTCTTTACAAATAGAAGCACATAACGATTTGTAGAAAAACAGATTTTTACAGACTCCATCCAAGCTAAAATTTTTGTTTAGATTTGCCTTATTGTGTTGAAGCTTTATAAATTATCCTTGTACAGCAGTTGCTTATATCCCTTGAACATGGCGTCAAGATGACACCGAACTGTAGGTTCAACACCTTATTCTTCACTCGTCGTTGAAAGAAGGTTTTTACAAAGATAGCAATTTTAGTTTCCGTCTTACTTTTTATCCAGTGAAATGTATGGTGCAAGACTCTGAAAGAACACCGTCCTTCTATACCAAGAGTTTAAAGTAGCCTCACTCTATCAAAATGTTAAGAGTCTTTCAACTTTGCAAACACAAGTTATTTACGTCTGTATTTTATAGAAGATGAATATAATATCATCTTGATCAGGATCATATCAAATCAGATAGTACAATGACAATGATTAATTCATCATTCATGTTATCATTATTATATTTATCATTGCTGATATTACTTATAAGATTTACCTACTATACATTGTCTCTTCAAACCTTTTGCTAGTTATCCAATGATCGATTTAGCTCCAAGTAGTAAATATTCTCCCTTGTTTCCAGTCCTCTCCGGAAAGTGCTTGAAGGCCTGGAAACAAGGGCTACCAAATATAGGCTGCTATGAACTGGTGGTAATTTGTTCATTTTTGCCTCAAATGTGGTTCAATAATTGATTGTTAGAGCTTTATTGATTGAAAGTATCTCAACTCGAAAAAGTGGTGATATGCAATGCAAAACAGCTATTGTTGTTCCTGACCTCCAATGTCCATCGCTAGTGCCCTAAGTAAGGCGCTACCATTTAAAAAACATGACTGTATATATGGAGGGGATTTTGCTGGAACTTCCATATAAGATTGCGTTACAATTTTAAATCACAATTTAGTACAATTTTATACAATTTAATGACTGCAAACTACGATTTTATTATTTTTAATAGGACAATGAAGTTTTTGTTTCAACAAATTAGGAAAATGTTAAGTTACCCACTTCCTTTATTAGTTGCACTTGTATTTCTGACTTTAGTTTTAGCAAATGTTAAATGGAGTGTTATTGAAAGATCATCACAATTGGTCAAGGGTCTCCACACTCTTTTTAAGCATAATCTACTAATTTTGACTGTCACCAACGTTTTCCTCCATGATTTTCCATGTAAGAATATAGATTCATGATTCTTTTTGCTTAATTGTTTCCTTAATTAGATGGAGTCGCCTTTTAGTAACCTTTGCGGACAAAAAATCTAAAGATAGATATCGGAAAGTTTGACTAGGTACTGTATAGCGAAGCATGTAGAGAACTTGCTAATAGTTTCAGTTAGTCACTTGAATCTTTGAGTGATAGCTGTCTGGGAAAGGCCATTGACACTTACCAAAATGAACACAATACAAGGGTCATCTCCATGGATAAGGTTCAGTAAATACTCGATGACTTTATTTCATTACGGATTATGATCAAAGTGTTTTCTATATAGAGAATGGGAAAACAGTTGGTTCATCGACTTGCGCTTTACTCAAATACGAAGCAAAGCCAACGACTTTATTCCTACTAAATAATTATTTGCTAATACCACTCATAGAAATGTAAATATACTCACCCGGTTTCAATTGCTTGGCTTTCAACTTCATCTGTTATTGTATCCTTTGAAATTTTAGAACCGGTGAGAAGAAAAACCGCAAGCAAAGCCAGTGCTTTCCAGTCATTTTGTAATGATTCTTTCTCTGTAATTAAACTCCTGCTTTGAAGATATAAACTCTGTGACTCCTCGGTCTCCTGTAGCTCATGTCGTACCCCTTCAAACGTTGACCATAGAAAGCTATTGGCAATTGTCCGTTGAAGCTTAACGTGTCCCCCAGTAGTTAGTAGTACATTTTCGGGTGTCAGAAGTGGGTACATTACGTCCACAGAATGAAATGATGAAATTGCAATCATTATTTCTGCAATGAGAAAGGCAGCGGTTCCATGATCCAACGGTCCCTCAGATGCGAAATAATTGTTCAATGTTTTACTCTTATCTACATAATCCAGTATAAAATATTTTTTAGTTTCTGTTTGGAATCCATAGTTAGCGTTAATGACGTAAGGTGATATAGGAGGAAATGAATTCAGGCTGCCATCTTGTTTGGCCATGCTTCGATGATTCTGAGGAATGACTTCCATCGTGTACAACTCGCCATTCTCTCGGTGACGTACTTTGTATCTGCGGCAGTTTTCCTCGCATCCACCAAACTATAGAAAAAGGAATTAAGCGTAATTACGTCTTTGGATAAATAACATAGAGATTGTCGTCATGTGCTTTGAAGGAGTTTTCATACTTAATGTGGGAATTTTCGTTAAAATGATGCCAATTTTTCAATGTTTAGTGGCTAAAATATGGGTTGAGCCCCCCCCCAATATTTTCACTCCGCCACCCCTGCCCCGCTTTGTCAAAGGGGTCACCGATTTTCCAGAAGGGATTACACCAACCCGCAAAGTGCTGATGTTTATGGCGATAGAATTGTAAAAGGGCCATCACTAGAGTTCAAATCATAACTAGAGCGGTTTCACTGCTTTTGTTGTGCATCGTGACGAATAACGTTTATCTAGTTATTGTGATTTCTTCTTATTGTAAGAGAGTAAGGGACCTTGAAGCTCTCTCAAGAGTAGATTATCAAGTTAAATACTGGTTAACTGCTATCCTGTTCTAAATAACGAATATCGATGTGTGGATGGAGGTTACTAACTGACTCTTGAAGTCTTGTTACATAATAAGGTAAAGCTCAAGTAACCGATTACAAGGAAAGCCTAATTAAAAATGACATTAATACTCTCAGAAGAATTTTTATGTTGTTTGTATTTCAATGACAGTGCCAGGGTTGGCAGTTAGGTTTTTCAGAGTATTTTGATCAGTCAGAAGGACATTGTAGAGCCATACTGACCTAAGAGATCACCCGCTATCTTTTAGCTCACTCCATAACCATGATAAAGTCATCTCGAGCTCTGACGCCGTTTTCACCAGGGGGTTGCCGTAAAATCCCCGTAAACAACTAGAATACAAGATGAAATTTAATGAGTTTGGAAGTGGCTTAGCTGCCGTTTCTTCGACCACACTACTGCATAACTACTTTTTTGAGACTTTAATTTGCGATTATTAAACCTAATAGGTCTGTTGACAAGGCCTAGATTAATTATCAAATAAAAGCGCTAGTTTATGGTGCGTTGATATTAGAGATCTACTGTTACCATCATTATCTCTTGAATCTTATACTCGAGTGACTATTAAGCTAATGCCACTTGTCAGATTTTGAAGACCTCGCACGCAAATCGTCAGTTTTAGTTCTCGAAGAGTTAATATTCCTACATTATCCTACGTTTATCCTAGTTGCCTTCTTGATTTTCATGTGAAGGTGTCGCGCACAAGCTTAAATGTTGTAGTGGAAGTAGACACTAATCATACATATATTATGCATACAAGAAGCAGGCATAAAGAATGCCAGTGTTTCTAAACTTACTATTTGTTTAAAGACGAGATTTTGCATCTAATCCTGCTTCCATGCCTGTTGTAAAATTTCGCTGTAAGCTTTTATCAGAATTCCTCATGATAAGCTTTATTTATCTTGCGTTTTGCAAAAATCTGTATACTTGTTTTTTCGTTACTCGAACCATTGTGCCATTTTTTTTGCCGTAATTGACAAACAAAATGACAATTTATGCAAGTTCTTTTGCTCTAATACTTGTCGTGCGTTCAGGCTCCAGTCTTAGTGTATACAATTAAATATTCCTTTATATTGTTGAGGCAATTTATAGTGGCAGAAAAATAACCAGTTGGTTACCTTCTTTTTAACACATGTGATTATAAGTCTCTAACATTAAAAAGTATGGTTATGTCTATTTCCTCTCCTACTTCGACGGCGGACTAATATTTTAAAATATCCAAAGCTGTTTGGGCAATGAGGAAACAAGTATCCCATTTATCATTTATAAAACTAAAATCACAAGTATAGTGCCAAGTGAAAATGGATCGGATCAGTAAAAAGATAATTAAAGATGCTTCAATTTGGAGGCGTCTCATAAGTTTCATATTGCCTAAGCTTTAGTCTTTTGCTGAAAAATTCTCAAAGTTGCACAATGACTTAATGGACTGATATAAATACATAAGCAAAAACGTCAGAAAATAGACTTTTACAAATGCTCTCACTGATACGTGCACGCAAGTAGGACAAGTAGTATGTGAAAGAGAACTTGGGAGAGACTCTAGTATTCTGTTTAAAACACGAATGTTACACGGAGAGCGAGTGAGATGACGAACACACT
>JAAAKM020006971.1:9738249-9755149 GCA_010016025.2 Alatinidae sp. Z8VKAUB7J3 | reverse complement strand
GGCCTGATTGGAAATACCTTTCGTCTTCTACACTCGTAAATGCGTTTTCAAACCGCGCAACGTCTCATCGAGTCTTATTCCCGCCCTGTTCATAACTGTATTTGGTGATCATGATCGCTATAATTTTCGATAACATTCTAAAGGTATACATTTCTATGACATAGTTGGCGTTGGTTTGTGTATTTCCTCTCTTTGTCCATTACCTTTTACTTTAGTGTAAGCGTTTCCTCCTTACGTACTTTCTAGCAGGTACTTTGCTGACTTGTATTTTTTCCCGCATAAACCAATGGGCCTAATTTGATTTGCAAATTTAGCAAATAGAAGTCATTACGAGAGGCAAATACAGAGAGTTGTTAGTTTTGTCCACTTAATAATAAAACATCACACCAGTGGCAGCGGGGCTCGAACTTACAATCATTGAGTCACGAGTAGAATAACCGAACTATTGCTCCTTTTGCATAACTAATTTAAAATATAGTCCCAAATTTTTTGGAAAGTGTCGAGTTAGAGACGAAAGCTGTTCGCAAAATAATTGGCTAAAATACGCGAAATATGAGCACCGTCTTAGAATTCCATGCCACAGGCAGTAGAAGTCCTTAGCTCCATCTGACACAGAAATTAGATAACTTATAAAAGTTTTTTAAGTAATTCGTATCAAGCCTCAAGTCAAAGACAATAGAAGACATTGGCTGATATTGTAAGGCGCATAAACATGGATTTAAATGGCCTTCCCGGAATCAATATGTTTAGGAAAAGTGTATAAAAGTGGCATTGAAATAGGATACACTTGCATATCAGATCAAAGTTAAACCACTACACTTACAAGATGCGAGACTAAAAAATACAAATTATCACTTCAAGCATGGGTTAGCACTTAAATTGCCTTTATCTGTTCGATCAACTTCACAAAAATAACATAAAACAATTTACATACAATACATACAAAGGCCATAGCTTTCAAGGCGGCAATTGTTGTCCCTGTTCATCCTTGTCCGATGAGAATAATACTTCAAAACGGGTAAGTAGTTCGGTAAGCTCGTCTAAATCAGTACGCCAGAATTACATAACGTCAAAGAGTTGAGTTTGTTTGTTTCGACCATGTGTATTGCCCCGGAAAACATTTGAAGGTTGTGATTACTTAAAATGTCATTTAGTTGGCCCAGGTTAACGCTCAGAGATAACAATCATATATTGCCCACACTATTTTGTACCAGAAGAGACTCCTTATGCGATAGAAGAGTTATAGTCTTAAATATTGTGAAACAAGATCCTTACTTTTTCTTCAAACCTTAACCGGCTTGATAAACGGGCAACAGACATGCAACTGCTGGCGAGAAAGTCTAAAACTTGTGAACTCAATCATTGATTACGAATCTGGAGTGCTTTCACCTTTGTACCCCCTCTTCCTTATACATAATACAATTGCTGCTAAGAAAAGACGTTGTTATCTGACCAAAACATCAATTCTGCTATTGATTTTGATCCATCTGGTAAGTTGAAGTACTAATAAAGCATTTGTTCTCATTTAGTTAACTGTTACATTGACTCCTTTCAAGTGCAGACGGCAAGAGGTAACACTAAACTTTAAGGCATAGCTTCCAAGCGGGGATAGTAGAATCCCAAAAGGGGCTAAGAACACAAAAGGAGGACATCATCAAAGCCTTGCAAACAATTTTAAAAATACTTCTTATACAAATCTCAACAGACAATTCAGGCATCCTAATTGTTTAGACTTTAGTTTATGGTTTTAGCTATAATCTTGTGCTAGATAAAACGCGAGAAGCCAGTTGTGTCCTGCTTACATTTGCTACCACTTTTTTTGTCCCGGACAGTTTTTCCGCAATGGTGACTATCATAACTACACCCCCAAACCGCGTCAACAACCGAACTACGGTTCAATGAACTAATTTCGGCTATACAACCGCAGTCATTTGATCCACTGAACTGTTTTTGACGCAACTATTTCAGCAATACGTTATGTCAGCTGCAATATAAATGTGATGGTAAAAATAGATAACAGTTGACATGAAAAGTGCTCTTTCATTTTGTTAAATGTGGGGGCAGGATACCAAGGCATACTCACTACAAATTGGGAATAACAAGGATCCAAAAAGTTGAAACTACTTCTTGGAAGTCTAGTGCACCACGAAAGTAAATTGAATCCATTTTCTACTGATTCATCACATCGGGGGTGGCAACATTTTGTCCCTTTTCTTTCAGACCATGTATCCGCAAATGGCTATTAATTAAATACTTAAGATCTATACTTACCATCAGACTGCAGATGTTTATGTTGTTGTATGTCTCTAACACAAACAAACCTATTTCATAGTGAAAAGGTATTAGTCTGTTACATTTAAATATGTCTTGACTTTGTCTATACAATCTTCAGTTCTTGCTTGCATAAAATCACATATTGACTTGACAGTAGAAGCGAGAGGCTAAACAAACGTAACTACTCAGTCAATTAGAGAAATGTCAAGATGGACGGAGAAAAATCAACATGTAATTGCTCCTCTAGTTCTTACAGTACCGCTACGTAAATATCTAATATCAGAAACATGCCTGAGAATTCTGCCAACTTCTGTTTATCGGATCGGATGGGGCAATCCCAAGCTACTTCCCTCATGCTAATTAAACAGTTCTGGAACGCAAAACGTTAGGTTCATTGTCCTTGTGTAGTAGTACTGTTCCTCTATACAGCAAAAGATCCGGGAGCAGTATTGAAGTTTCCTTCTCCACTCTACGACATAACATTCCGTCTGCTACCGTTCTGCCGCAAATATAAAATGGGCGTTTTGAGTCTCTCTCACTCTCACATTGAAACTGTCTGCTCAAGGCGTCATCCAGTTACAACATGTAGATGAACGTTATGAAACAATTCGGTTTTGTTTCTCTGCTCAAGAATCACCAATAGGCCCTATAGAAACAGTTCGACTGTTTTTCCGGGATGGAACGTGTTCCACTTATCTTATTGCCTTTCACTGATCGCGATCGTCATATGTTTAGAATGTTTCATCACTAATCATCATCATCCGAATGCACGTGTCTTGTTAATTTTCTTCTCTTACGCGTTGGCGGCCTTAAACTGCGCAATTCCTTTTGATTTTCAACAGTGTCCTCTGAACTTCCTGAACTGTCTGGCAACCATGACGGCCATCAGCTCGGCTGCCCCGGTGCCGCAGTTGGCGCCGAAGCCGACCGGGCGCGGGGTGGCTTCGCGGAAGAGGCTCGCAAGCTGGGCCGGGGTCACGCCCATCATGGTGCGCCCGTTGGTATCGAAGCTCATGGTCGCGACGATCGGCAGGCTGGCCGAACCGGTTCCTTCGAGTGCGGCATTGAGCTCCTCGACCGAGGAGAGGGTTTCCAGCCAGATCACGTCGGCGCCGCCGGCGGCCAAGGCCTGGGCCTGCTCGGCGAAGGCCGCTACGGCATCCTCGTGGCTCAACGGACCGAGCGGGGCCATGATGTCGCCGGTCGGGCCGACCGATCCGGCCACGACGATCTCGCGGCCCGCGGCGTCTGCCGTGCGGCGCGCGATCTCCGCTGCCAGGCGATTGAGCTCCGTGACCCGGTCCTGCGCGTTGTGCAGCTTCAGACGATTACTGGTCCCGCCGAAAGAGTTCGTAAGGATGATGTCGGCACCGGCGTTGATGAAGCCCTGGTGAACCCCGCTGACCCGGTCCGGAAAGTCCACGTTCCAAAGCTCGGGCGCGTCCCCGGTCTCCAGCCCCAGGGCAAAGTAGTTGGTGCCGGTGGCACCGTCGGCAAGCAGCCAGGGCTTGGAGCCCAAGAGGCTGGAAAGGCGATCGGTCATTGCAGGAAATAGTCCTTTAGGTAGTAGAGAGCGGCCTTGGCTCCCGCAGCGCGGCGGGACGTTAGGGATAGCCCCGCAGCAGGTCAAGCAGCACCATCGAGTGTGCCGAAGGACCGCGAACGCGGCAATGGATTCGGCCCTTTCAAAGGGCTATTCTGCGTCGAAATCAATAACGTGCCGAACAAACTGGGAGTAGCGAAAACATGGCATTGCGAGACGAGCTCAAACGAATTCACGGCTATCTGCCGACCCTGGCGCAGCAGGTTACCGACGGTAAGGTCGACCGACGTGAGTTCCTAAGGACCGCAACTCTGCTCGGCCTCTCCTCGGCGACGGCCTATTCGATTGCCGGCATGCCGCTGCCGGGCGTGGCGTCACGCCAGGCGCGGGCGGCTTCCATGGGTGGCACCGTGCGCCTCGCCATGCGGGTCCAGCCGGTCGAAAGCCCTCATACCTACTCCTGGATTCAGGATTCGATGATGTCACGCAACGTCATCGAGTATCTGACCCGGACCCGGGCCGACAACGTGACCGAGCCGTGGCTTTGCGAGAAGTGGGAGGCGAGCGACGACCTCAAGACCTGGGACCTGCACCTGCGCAAGGGCGTGAAGTGGCACAACGGCGACGATTTCACCGCCGACCATGTCATCTGGAACCTGCAGCGGGTGCTCGACCCCAACACCGGCTCCTCTGTTCTCGGCCTGATGAAGGGCTACATGATGAACGACGCCGGCGACGGCCTGTGGGATGTCAATGCCATCGAGAAGGTCGACGACCACACGGTGCGCCTGAATGCGCGCAACCCACAGCTCGCGGTGCCGGAGCACCTCTTTCACTATCCGATGGCAATCATGCATCCGGATTCCGGCGGCAAGTTCGAAGTCGGATCGGTCGGCACCGGCTGGGCCGACATGGTCGAGTACGAGCTTGGCAAGACCTGCACGGTCAAGCGCCGGGCCGACGGCTATTGGGCCGGCGGCGGTCACCTTGACGAGGTGATTTTCACCGACCTCGGCGACGACCCGGCGGCGATCACCGCCGCCCTGGTCTCCGGTCAGGTCGATGGCATCTGGCAAGTCCAGGTCTCGATGGTCAGGGCGATTGAGGCGCTGGAGCACGTCAAGATCTACGACGTCACGACGGCGCAGACGGCGGTCGCCCGCATGCAGCCGATCCACGACACCTGGAAGGACCCGCGTGTGCGAAAGGCGATGCGCATGGCGATCGATGCCGACAAGGTGGCGCTGATCTCGCGCGCCGGCCTGGGCTCGGCCGCGGAGCATCACCACGTCTCGCCGGTGCACCCGGAGTATGCACCGATGCCGAACAGTTACGATCCAGAGGGCGCCAAGAAGCTCCTCGCCGAAGCCGGCGTGCCGAACGGCTTCGAGACCGAGCTGTTCTGCAAAAAGGACCCCGAGTGGGAGGCGAAGGCTTGCAACGCCATGGCCCAGATGTGGAAACAGATCGGCGTCAACGTGAAGGTCTCCGTGCTGCCGTCGGCGCAGTACTGGGAGATTTGGGACAAGGAAACCGCACCCTTCGCTTACACGAGCTGGACTCACCGTCCGCTGGGCGTGATGGTCCTGGGCCTCGCCTATCGCTCCGGCGTGCCCTGGAACGAGAGCAAGTGGGCCAATCCGAAGTTCGACGAGCTGCTGACCAAGGCCGAAGGCATTCTCGACGTCGAGGAGCGCCGCAAGGTCGTCGCCGAAATCGAGACCCTCATGCAGGAGGACGGCCCGATCGTCCAGCCGGTGTGGCTCAAGATTCAGCAAGCCATGGATAAGAAGGTGAAGGGCTTCGCGGCGCACCCGACCCAGTACATCTTCCCCTGGGAGTGGTCGATCGAGGCCTGATCTCCGAAGCTTCCGGATTCCGGCTGCCGGCGCTGCAGAGGCGGCGGCGGCCGGACCTTCCGGGAGCGGATCTTTCGGGGACGGGACTCCGGCATGATCAAGTTTTTCGCGCGGCGTCTGGTGGGCCTGGTGCTCATCATGTTGACCGTCTCGTTCCTAATCTTCCTGACCTTCGAGTTCTCGCCCGGCGACGTGGCGCGCAGCGCGCTCGGTCAATTCGCGACCGAGCTGCAGCTTGAGAAATACCGCGAGCAGCATGGTCTCGACCGGCCGTTCTTCGCGCGCTACTTCTCCTGGCTAGGGCTCTATCCGGACCATACCGGCGTCTTCAACGGCATCCTGCAGGGCAACCTCGGCTACTCCGGCCTGTGGAAGACCCAGGTGAACGACTTCATCTGGGACCGCATCGGCAACACCATCCTGCTCGCGGGTTGTGCCTTTGCGATCATCGCGCCGCTTTCCATCGTCTTCGGCGTGCTCGCCGGGATGCGCGAGGGCACGCCGCTTGATCGTGTGGTCTCGGTGCTGAGTACGATCTCCACCTCGATCCCCGAATTCGCCATGGGGGCGCTGCTACTGACGATCTTCGTGGTCGGTCTCGGAATCTTGCCGGGAACGGCGCCGCTCGAATCCCGACCGGGGTCTTGGCCGGTCGCCGCACAGCTCGTTTTGCCGGTGGCGACTTTGACCGCCTACTATCTGGGCTATCTGGTGCGCATGGTGCGGGCCTCGATGGTCGAGGTCATGACCCGGCCCTACATCCGCACGGCCATCCTCAAGGGCATGTCGTTCCGCGAGGTGGTGATCAAGCACGCCATGCGCAACGCGCTGATCACGCCCTTCACCGCGATCCTGCTGCAGCTCAATTTCCTCTTCACCGGCGTGGTGGTGGTCGAGGCGGTGTTCGCTGTGCCGGGCTTCGGGCGCATGCTGATCGAGGCGGCGCTCGCTGCCGATGTGGCGACCGTCGAGGCTGGCTCGCTCTTCGCGGTGATGATTGTCGTGGTCTCCCAGATCATCGGCGACTTCACCTACATGCTGCTCAACCCGCGCATTCGTTTCACCTGAGGCTCCGCGAAGATGTCCGTCGAAACCTCATCAAATCCCGGTGTCGGCGCTTCGCTGCTCGCGGGTCCGCTGCGCGGCTTCCAGTTGCTGCGTGAATCGACCATCGGCATGGTCGGGCTCGGGTTGGTGACCACCTGGGTTCTGATCGCGCTCCTGGCGCCGTTCATCGCGCCCTACGATCCGAACATCAATCACTACGAGACGGGGGTGGTCGCGCCGCCGTCGTGGCAGCACTGGCTGGGCACCGACGACCAGGCGCGCGATATTCTCTCTCGCGTTCTCTGGGGCTCGCGCATCGTCCTCACCATCGCGCCGCTGGCCACGCTCTGCGGCTATATCGTCGGTTGCGTCCTGGGGCTGCTCGCCGGTTACTACCGCGGCTGGGTCGACACGCTGATCATGCAGATCTGCAACGTGATCCTGTCGTTCCCGGTGCTGGTCCTCTACGTGATCATCATGATGAAGTTCGGGCCGTCGGCGCTGAATATCGTCGTCGCCGTGACTTTCATCGCTTCGCCCCAGGTCGCGCGTCTCGTGCGCAGCCAGACCTTGGAGCTGCGCGAGCGGGAGTACGTGGCCGCGGCCAAGCTGCGCGGCGATCCAGACTGGTATGTCATGCTGGTCGAGATCCTGCCCAACGCGCGCGGCCCGCTGATCGTCGATGCCTGCCTGAGGATGGGGTACACCGCCATTACCATCGGTGTGCTCGGCTTTCTCGGGGTCGGTCTGCGGCCGCCGGATCCGGATTGGGGCGGCATGATACGCGATACCTATAGCTACCTACTTGGCGGCCAGGTGCACATGGCCCTGGCGCCGGCGGTAGCGCTCTCTTCGCTCGTCGTTGGCTTCAGCCTGCTGGCCGACGGCATCCGCGAAGTCAGTCTGAAGGACTAGATCATGGCTGATCGGACGCCGGTGCTGGAGCTGCAGGACGCGCGAATCTCCTACTTCACCCGGGCCGGCGAGATCAATGTGATTCCCGGCATCAGCTTTGCGCTGCAGCAGGGTGAGGCGATCGGCCTGGTCGGCGAGTCCGGCTGCGGCAAGTCGACGGTCGCCTTCGCGATCATGAAGTACCTCGGCGGGGCGGGCCGCCTGACCGGCGGGCGGATCCTCTTCGAGGGCCGCGACATGGCCACAATGAGCGAGGAGGCGCTGCGCGACATCCGCGGCAGCCGGGTCGCCATGGTTTACCAGGAGCCCATGAGCAGCCTGAACCCGGTGATCCAAATCGGGCGCCAGCTCATGGAGGTGCCGATCATCCATCAGGGCGCCAGCGAGAGCGAGGCGCGGGCGCGGGCCCTGGAGATGCTGGCCGAGGTGAAGCTGCCCGACCCGGAGCGGGTGTTCGACCGTTACCCGCATCAGATCTCCGGCGGCCAGCAGCAGCGCGTGGTGATCGCCATGGCGCTGATGTCGGAGCCTTCGCTGCTGGTCATGGACGAGCCGACCACCGGGCTCGACGTGACGGTCGAGGCGGCGGTCCTCGATCTGGTGCGCGACCTGCGCCGCAAGCACAACTCGGCGATCGTCTTCATCAGCCACAACCTCGGCACCGTGGTGCGGATCTGCGACCGTGTCGGCGTGATGTACGGCGGCGAGCTGGCGGAGGAGGGGCCGACCGGCGAGGTCTTCCGCAACCCGCGTCATCCCTATACGCGCGGCCTCTTGGAGTGCATTCCGGTTCTCGGCGAGGACAAGCACTCCGCGCCCCTGGTGCCGATCCCGGGCCAGGTGCCGCCGGCGCTGCTGCGGCCCGACGGCTGCATTTTCGCGCCGCGCTGCCGTTTCCGCGACGACGACCGCTGCACCAGCGGTCGGATTCCCGCCGAGAGTCTGCCGGAGGCACCCGACCACCGTGTCCAGTGCCTGCGCGCCCTGGAACTGCCGGCCTGGCAGCGCCCGCATGTGGATCAAGCCGGAGACCAGGCCGGCGAGGCGCGCGGCGAGATGCTGGAGGTTGCCGGGCTCCACAAGCACTATGTCCAATCGACCAGCATCTTCGCCGGCTCCAAGACCTATACGGTGAAGGCGCTCAACGATGTCTCCATGGCCGCGGAGCGCGGCACCACGCTTGCCATCGTCGGCGAGTCGGGCTGCGGCAAATCGACCTTCGCCAAGGTCATGACCGGACTGGAGAAGGCGACCGACGGCCACCTCGCTTTGGCGGCGGAGGAGATCGGCAGCGTTGCTGTCGAGGCGCGCGCGGATTCGCTGAAGCGCAAGCTGCAGATGGTCTTTCAGAATCCGGACGGCACCCTGAACCCGAGCCACTCGATCGGATTTGCGCTGCAGCGCTCCCTGCGCCGTCTCAAGCAGTTGGGCGGCCGCGAGGCCCGCGCCGAGGCGCGCCGGCTGATGGAGACGGTGAAGCTTCCGGCCGACTTCGTCGACCGCAAGCCGCGTCAGCTCTCCGGCGGCCAGAAGCAGCGCGTCGCGATCGCCCGGGCGCTCGCCGGCAATCCTGACGTGGTGGTTGCCGACGAGCCGGTCTCGGCCCTCGACGTCTCGGTGCAGGCGGCGATCATCAACCTTTTGATGGAGCTGCAGAGCGCCAACGGCACGACCTTCGTCTTCATCTCGCACGACCTCTCGGTGGTGCGCTACCTGGCCGACCGGGTCGCGGTCATGTACCTGGGCAAGGTGGTCGAGTTCGGAACGGTCGAAGAGGTCTTCAGCCCGCCCTTCCACCCCTACACCGAGGCCCTGCTTTCAGCGGTGCCGGTGCCGGACCCGGACCACCAGCAGACGCGCATCGTCCTGGAGGGTGCGATCCCCAGTCCTCTCGACCTGCCCAAGGGCTGCCCCTTCTCGACCCGCTGTCCGCGTAAGATCGGGGAAATCTGCGAGACCACCTCACCGCCGGACCATACCTCCGGCGACGGCCACCGCATCGCTTGCCACATCCCGCTCGACGAGTTGCGTGGCGTGGAGGCTGTTGCCTAACCAGATCGTCCTGCAGAGCCGTCAGGCGTTGAAGATGGCGGTGCGCACATCGGTGAAGATGAGCACGCCGCCGAGTCCGTAGCCGGGCAGGTCCCCTGGCGCGAGGAAGCTCAGGTGGCGGTCAGCCGAACCACCAGCGTTCGGCACCTTTGTTGCCGTCGAGCGACCAATTGGCGGCCATCTCGCCGTGCTGAACTTTCGAGCTCGTGGCGAAGACGTAGTTCGCGAACATCGGGATCACGACGCCGCCTTCGTCGCTGACGATGCGCTGCATCTCGACGTACAATTCGCGCCGCTTCGCCTCGTCGAGCTCGGTCCGGGCCTGCTTGAGCAGCTTGTTGAAAGTCTCGTGCACCCAGAAGCTGTCGTTCCAAGCCGCACCCTCGGCATAGGCGGTCGAGAACATCCAGTCCTCGGTCGGACGGCCGCCCCAGTAGACCGCGCTCCAGGGCTTCTTCATCCAGACGTTCGACCAGTAGCCGTCGTTGGGCTCGCGCACGACGTTGATGGTGATGCCGCCTTTCTCGGCGTGCTCCTTGTAGAGCACGGCGGCGTCCACCGCCCCGGCGAAGGCGGCGTCGGCCGCGCTGAGATCGACGGTCAGGCTATCGAGGCCCGCCTGTTTGAGGTGGAATTTGGCCTTGTCCGGGTCGTAGGGCCGCTGCGGCAGCTCGCTGGCGAAGTAGCGGTTGGACCGCCCGATCGGGTGGTCGTTGCCGACCACGCCGTGACCGCGCAGGATCGTCTTGACGATGGCGTCGCGGTCGATGCCGTACTTCAGCGCCAGGCGCACGTGATTGTCCTTGAAGGGGTCCGTGTCGCAGCGCATCGCGAAGGTATAGTGCTGGGTTCCACTGGTCTCTTTGATTTGCACGTTCGGGTTTCGCCCGAGCAGATGGGCGGTCTTCAGGTCGACGCGGTCGATGGCATCGACCTCGCCGGTGGTGAGCGCATTGGTGCGCGCCGTGACGTCAGCGATGGTCAGAAGCTCCAGGCCGTCGAAATGGCCGCGGCCTTCCTTATAGAAATTCGGGTTCGCCTTGAGCGAGGCGCGGATGCCCGGCTCGTAGTTCTCGAGCACGAAGGCGCCCGTGCCCTGGCCCGACTGCCAATCCGCGGCACCCTCCTTTGCCGGCAGGATCGCCAGGTGATAGTCGGCGAGGATGAAGGGGAAGTCCGCGTTGCCGGCCTTGAGCGCGAACTCGATCGTGTCGCCGTCCGCCTTGATCGACTCGACGGGCTCGAGGATCGCCTTGACGGCAGACTTGGAGTCGTCGGTGCGGTGATGGTTGATCGACGCGATCACGTCGTCGGGTGTCATGGTCTTGCCGTTGTGGAACTCCACGCCGCTGCGCAGCTTGAAGCGCCAAACAGATGCGTCGGCGGAGGACTCGACGCTTTCCGCCAGATCGGGGATCAGGTCGCCGTTCGTGTCCACCTCCATGAGGTGGCCGCGCATCGAATAGCACATGAACTGCGAGAAATTGTTCTCGAAGGTCGCCGGATCTAGGGAATCCGTGGTCGAGCCATGGGCCCAGCCGCCGCGCAGCGTTCCGCCCTTCTGCGGCGACGCTGCCAGCGCCTTGTCGGCCATCGTAGTGGCCGTCGCCAGTGTCGCGCCCGCGGCGAGCGCCGACAAGATGAACTGCCGGCGGGGAATCTCTCCGCGCAGCAATCCACTCTCGAGCTTCTTGATCGCTGAGTCGTTCATCGTACCATCTCCTCCCGGTTGGACTTCTGGAGTTTAGACCCTCGTCATTCGGTGCGGGCCGCACCTTGCGTGCCAAGAAGAATGACAGAATTCGGAGAAGCCGAATGAAAAAATTCAGTCTCCTCGTTATCCGAAAACACTGTATCCGGTAGCCAGCATTCCCTTGCCCAAATGCGCCAAGTCGAGGCCTTTCGGGGCAACCATCCCCATCGGCGCCTCTTTTCCGACGGCCGCGATTGCAACGAGCGGCTTGGGCATTCGCGTTCAGCAGCCATAGCGGTAGCAGTCGTCGGCGGTGGGTGTGCCGCTCTGAAAGCGGCCGTAGGCGGCATCGTCGCCGGAGCCCCAGGCATTCTGCGAGCCTGTGTCGTAGGTCGGCCCGCTGGGGCTCGAGTCCGACCCGGAGCTGCTGGAAGAGTCCGAGCCGAAGCTGTCGAAGGAGGAGAACGTCCGGGGCTTCGGTGCCAAGCGCCTGAGAAGGGCGCGCCACTGAGCGTGGATACGCTTCCAATCGGCATTGTATTGGGCGACGTAGCCCGTCACATCGGCGCGAATCGGCTCGCCGGTTTCGCTTGCGAAATAGCCGCCCCGGCGTGCGGTGGTCGACACGCCCCAAACCGCGCCGTAGCCCTTGTAGGATCGGAGATCTGCTTCTCTCAAGGGCCCGGCGATGCCGTCGCGCTTGGCGGCAGAGACGATCAAGGGCAGGTCCATGAAGGCCGCTGGCAGGGCCGCCGTTGCGGTGCGTGAGCCATCGTTCGTCGAGCGATCGATGTCGTAGGCGGAGAGCTCGATCCGCATTTCCTCGATGGTCGACGGCGAAAAGAAATGGAAGAGAACCGTGTAGTGCCCGTTCTGACGCTCCTTCACCCGGACCCAGGTCGGGAGGGCGTCCTCGCGCCACGGCTGGGCTTCGGAGATCAAGGCCGACGCCATCAAGCCGGAAAGCGACCTCGGCACATGACGGCCGTCGATTTCGATAGTGCGAAAGTTTCGCTCCAGGGAGGTTCGCTTCCATACCTCCTCCTGACGAAAGGGGAATGTGACAACCAGCTTCAGATCGCCCTCGTCGGTCAGCTCGAACGCGACGTCACGCGTGTGCCGCTCGTCCACATCGCTGCGAAATCCGATCTCCTCCCCGTCTATCGCGTAGCGGCCCCGGTCGTCTGCCCACCCGGAGGCGTGCTTTACGTAGCGGCGGTTGGGATAAAGCTCCAGGATCTCCAGGTACTTCTGACCGACCGCGTCCTGGTAACGGCGCTCCCAGACTCCAACCGGGCCACTGTCGGCGGCCTCGCCCACCGATTGAGCCACGGCCACCTGGCCGCCGGTTCCGATGGCTGCGATCATCAGACAGGATACGGCCAAGCCCAAGGCGTCTTTCAAGTATTTCATGCGTCATCCGCCCTCCCTGCGCCGTTTCCAAACGCTCGCCCCGTACTTGCCGGTGATTTCGAGCGTGTCCTGGTCAAGGAAGCGATAGGACGCGCGCTCATCGAAGTTGAGGGCCGGTACCTTTTGTACCAACACGCCGTCCTTTGCCTGATAGCTGCCTTCGGTCCTTGACGTCGCGGATGTTTTTGAAGCAATTATTCAATCATCCGGATAAATCGATTTTCCTGATGATTTTCAAACTGTTAGGATTTGACCGTCCATACAAAGATTTTAAAAAACGGAGTTATCGTTTACTGTGCAATATATATACCTCAATACCAGCTATGGAATGTTCTCAATATTAGTCCAATTTCAGCCTACTTCGTTCTTAAGATGTTTTTAGCTTTTACTATTTTCAAGGGTTGCGTTCTTATAAACTATGTTTTTATAAAAGTAGGTTTAATAGATGCCATATTATGTACTTGCACATATTTAGAAATTTTGGGTGAGAGCTAATTTGTTGTCCATATTTAAATCTTCCACTTCTTCTTATTCGCGCCGGTCCTGGCGACCCCTTGCTCTCCTTATGCAAGTCTGTTTCCATCGGCTTCTGTCCAGTGCCATTCTTTCCGATGTGAAGATCTGAAGACCTGTATCTTTTTTTATGTGATATATCTATCATCAAAATCCGTCCATTAAAATCGATACTCAAATTCTATTCAGCTAAAGTATGTCGACAGTAAAAAGTTCATACATGATAGGGTGTAATACACGTGCATCTTTTTTAATGTCAAAAAATTTAGTAACATTTAAATGTGGAACATACCTTACCATTTTGTTCCCTGTCTGTGACAATGTGATTAAGCTACCGACAAGCAATAGGAGAAAAAAGCCTAAAAATATTTGACTTATTTGGAAATAACCAAACTGTAAACGAAACGATCAACGCAAGGAAATGTAACAAAAGAATTAACTCCTTATAACACTACAATTGCATCAACAACTATCTTAACAACTTCCATACTTATGGTTATAGAATATACAGTAAACACGAAATCAACTTGGTTCCACCTTGCACCCAAGTTGAATCCAAGATCTCTTGGAGATATGATATAAAAAATAGCAACTAAATCCATTTTTAGGAGCATCAAGGTGCCATGTGGAATAAGTATGTTTCGAAACGTGTTTAAGAAAACGGCTATGACTCATGCAGCGACGGGGTAAGGTAAGACTAATTGGGGGGGGGGGGGGGCAAGTAGGCTGGGTTCCAATTTATTTTTTCACATTCTACTATGAATTCGGAAAAAATTCAGATTTGGCAAATCTTGGGGGCATGGCCCCCTCTGCCTCTCCTGCTCGCCCGTCCCTGCCATAGGATGATCAACTATTCTATCTATTGGATGGATTAAGTGGAGAAGTGTTCGAATGATGAGAAACTAAAGGGATCTGGTGTTTGATGACGATTTGTGTGTAATATATGACTTTTTCTGCTCGGTTACTGAGGGACTATTTACTTTAGTTGTAATGAGATTTAAATGAATACAATTTCTCTCATGAACAAGAGCAAAAGAAATAATAAGATGTTTTACAAAGAATCATGCCTGCAGAGTGTTGTTAGACGAGAAAGGTAATGCCATTACACACATCTTAACAAGGTACGAAGTGCTCGGCGAAAGTGGTGGGCATGATCTGTGTTTGGCAAACATTCTGATTCCCCACTATCAATACTACACCAGGGTTATATCATAGTACGCACCAAGTTGCTGATAAGCAAAATTCTAGACGAAAGATAGTCAACTACGTGTGGATTTTCAATATTTGATCATCTTCGTGGCTTGAGAAGGCATTTTTGTAATTTGATGGGTCCTGTTAAAGTGAAGTCCTTACCAAACGTCTACGTATGTACTCCATTTTTCACTCTACAAAAGTTGGCTAGAACTACAAGTGCAGGGAGGGTACAGACACGGGGTACCATAATACAGTGTGTGTAAACAATTAAAATTTGTGCAGAGCAAAAACTGCGGGGCAAATTAATGAAATGTGCAAATCATGGTGTTGCAACTGAGCCTCTGTGAAGCAATAGCCCAGTTATACACCATACGAGCATATCTAAAGACGCACATCATATGTAAAAGGCAGGTTACATAATAGAGTAACTGTCATCTAGTTTCTTCTTAATGGATGTCGAGAACTCTAAAATATACGTTGCATCAAGAATTTCTAAATTCAATGCCACTGGTGCAAGGGGCAACTCCTCCTCAACTAAGGAAACTTGTAGACCTACGATATGTTGTTACAGGTATAAGTCTTATCTATTGAGAGTAACCAAAATTTGTAAAACTTTAACTTTAGCAGACGGTGGCCCTCTGTGCCGGGGGGGGGGGATGCCCCTTCCTTTGTAACTACATATGAAAATACAGGATATACTATGTGAAAGCTAAATAATTGGTATATCTAGTAATAAACTTTCTTCTTATGAATGGAAATTCTTGAAGAATATCTTTAGGCAACAGATTTGTTGCCTCTGTATTATGATTATCACTGCACTATTTCTACTAAACCTGATTGTCACTCTCTCTTAACTTTAAAAGCGCTTCCGAAGCACTACAGATATTGCATCTATATACAGTTCCTTTGATTTCCTTAACCAAAAAGTCAGTTTTCAAATTAGAGTAATCAAGTAAAACCTATAAAGGCAAAATGAATTAAGTTTTAGGAACATTTTTATGAACATTTATGGGTTAACTTTTACAGTCTGAAACAAAAATATTCTGTTCTACTTAAACATATCCTTATTCAATATTAGTACTAGGCAAACTACCTTATATAAAAGTAAACGTGTACAGTCAGAAAATGTTTATACGTTGAATAGCAGTCTTTGGTGGTAAAAGGCTCCTCATGGAGAGTTAGAGATCTTACAGTTCTTTGCAACGGTGAAGTATCTGGTTATAACGTCTAAAGTAGCAAGCCAAAACCTACCTTCATCCTATTTACAGATATTATGAATGATATGTACTGCAAATGCATAACTTTTTCCAGAGCATGAGCAATAAAATCGTGATTCTGTAAATTCAACCCTCCTCCTCAGCTCTTTAATATTCATGCCTCATTGTATGTTTCATTGAACGATGATGAAAACTGCAAACGTTAGTGGATATTTAATGTGACCCGTAATACAAAATATTTCATTCAACATTCTTGGAAGTGAAAGGAAAGGTGCAGGCATCTTCCAGCTCACAAACCTCGTTAAATTGTTAAAAACTAGCAAATTCATGTCACGTGTTGTTATATTTGAAAGTTCCTTGTCTCACATTAAACTATGATGATTGGAAAATAACTTTTCCCCTTCAAAACACTCGTTTAATTTCAGTTTAAGCGTTATATGTTCGTTTAAAACATTGGCAATAGCAATTGTGGAAATTTTAAAGAGTTTGCCACCAATTTTTTTATCCCCTCCTTCCCCAGATTGAAATGGGTGGCCACGCTCTTTCAACGGCATACAGCCCTGCTGGGTAGACCACTTACTAAGGTACTCTCCCTCTAACCTTTGATGTTATGCGCTTGCAAGGATGCTCGACATCTTTTTCTTATTGTGCCACACACATTGGATTCTGTCATTTACTTCCGCTTCCACTCCCCTATCACTGTGTAAGATACTCCCAAGGAACCTATGGCAGCTGTTGTTCTTGTGTGCCTACGCTCCCGTGTGGTGTTTCATGCTTGCACACGTACTAAGTCTTTGCCCCCCCCCCCAAGACCTTCATTGCTCTCTCTTCCAGAACGTTGTCTCGAACGTTCCATCTCTCCATTAATGCCGCCCCTTTCTTATGAATGAAGAACCATGGCCCGTGGCAGGACCCCAATTAATTATTTTCCCGAAAAAATCTGGAGAGTAATTTGCAGAAGATTCTTTGTTGCGACCAAAGTATCCCACTTCTGCAACCTTTGTTTTATATTGATAAAATTAAACGTTTAACAAGATTCAGATTGAAGTGCGACATTTTTCTGGACTTCGCCACCAATCTCAATCCCACTTCTTTTGGTTTGGCCCCTATTTTCAAACCCGCTACTCACTTCCTGACTTCAGTAAGCGGAAGACTAAACTAAAGCAAGTTTTCGCTCTCG
>JAAAKM020006971.1:9677583-9728560 GCA_010016025.2 Alatinidae sp. Z8VKAUB7J3 | reverse complement strand
ACAAGTGCGGAATCGTATTTCTAATTATGTTTGATACAACGGAATTACGTCGATACTTTTAAAAAGCATTGTTTTAATTTTTTACTTAAGTTTCTTTCTACATAAATAATCTACTTGCAAGGACTTTCGATGTCGCCTCATTAAATGTACTTTTATTCTTGCTTCAAAAAGTACAATGTTTTCACTCTTTTACAAATAATTTGTACTAGTGCATGAACCAGTAAACTACGAATATGGCCGGCTGCATCTTCTTCACTCTACAGTGATGGTGTTTTTACTCTAATGATTTTCCAGTTTAAAGTTATCACCGTAGTTTTTTCCGAATATCATTACTCCCAAATATCATTTCCTAGCACAAAAAATCTTCTTGGTTTTGTCCTCTGTTTATAACCCTCGGTTATAAGCCTTAGTAAAGAAGCTTTGAAATAATGTGAAAGCCCAAGGTCTATATCAGCGATTTTACACCATTGTTGTTCAAAATGATTATTGGCATCGGGATCATTTATAAAGCGATGATATAACGGTGAAGCTAATGAATACAATATATAATAATAATGATGGTAGTGGATGCAATAGTTGTAATAGCGTTTAATGTAGCGGCCAGAAAGAAGCTTTGGAAAGGGCGGGGTGGCCTTTTGGATTACTGATTGAAACGGAAGCAGAAAATTGCTGTTTGGATCCAGGTATCCTTTATCACAGTGTGACATTAATTAGGTCGCTCTGCCTTGATTTACTACTGTATGGAGGTGTAGCGAGGCGCATGGGTTAAAAACAAGTTAATAGCACCCAAGAAGTTACAAACGAGACGTCGTAGTAGCAACATTGATGATAGGCCAATAAGTCATTGAGAAAAATCACTAAACCAGCAGTGGCACAACTGTTGTTTTAGGGAGTAGTACCGGCAAGCTGGCCTAAACGTTTCTATTCCGCAGCACAAAAACAAGTATCACAAGCAATTTGTTCGTCAAATGCATGAAAACGGACTGACTTTGCTACAATGAGAGAGGCGGTTTCATATCAAGAACAAAATCAACAAGAATCTACATTGAGTAACGGAAACAGGGGGCATAAACCCAATGCCACTGCTGACGCCGGTGATGAAGTTCCTCTATTGGATAGTGCTGCCCGGCCAATATCATCTGACATAGAAAATCAGGTCGTGGGTGAAATGAGAAACCTTAAACTGCTCCCTCACAGTCGCAAATGCTTGGATAAATCAGCAGATATATAGTCGCACTCTCAGCTAACGAATTTTGCTTCCAATTCTCATAATAGGGAACCGAGAGAGATTTCTTTTTTTATTAAACTCTCGCCAGTAATATAAGTGTATTAGAGTAGGTTATACATCTTCTGACATAGCTGGACTGTAGTGAAAATACGCGTGTGCTGTGTACAATGTTGTCACGGAAATTGTTAGCCAGCAATTCTAAGTCGGCTACACAAGTTGGAACAAATTCAGAGTTCGCCAATTTAAATTTGACTGTTTTTTGACTGTTTTTAAATTTGACTGTTTTTTTAAATTTGACTGTTTTTTAGCAGGCAGTTCCATACAACAACTGAAAGTTGACAGTTTCCAAGACACGCTTGAAAAGATATCTATTCCTTATAATTAATACAAACTTTGCAGTATCACCACATATACACTTCCCACTATTTAATCCACTAACCAGGGCTTGGTTACAAAACTAAGTTATTTTTCTTAGTGTGGAACATAATATTTTGACTTTTAGACCAAATGGCTAATGTAATTTATGCCGTAAATCTTGAATAAAAATTAGCATCTATTCACTATTATTATGCTGCTAACCGTTCAGCGTCACCATATTATGGACATCTATGAAAAGATTAAAATTCAACAATAACAATTGTTAGTTTTGGAACGAACACTAGAGAAATAGGGAAAAATATGTCACCATCAGGGGTCGAACCGGTGACCCACTCTTTCGCGGCTTTACCAACTGAGCTAGGTGATCACCAATTTTAACAATTGTCATAAAGCGTTCTACGCTAATGCTTGTGCAAAGCGCTCTGTTTTGTAAAGTTCAAAGTGCATTGAAAAGAAGCTCAGTAGTCGATTACAGTCACTCCGTAATTTAAGATACGTGTTTTCATATTAGGGCTTTGGACACTGACTCAGGATAGTGGTGGCAAGCTTCATTGACCCCTCTATCTTTATGGGGTCGATGAAATGAGTGCTCGAAGAAGCAGTCAAAAATTGACTTTCGTGTTGCCTCTTATCATTGTTGGTCATCCCCTATACCTAGTTGGTCCTCATTGTCATATAACTAGATATTAATTGATTTAAAATGCATTGTTTAGATAAATAGAAATAACTAAGCCTTACATCTTCTCTCTTTTACCTTAAAAGGCAATTTTCCAAAAGGGTCCTCGGGAGTTTAACCAAGCATTGACGGTCTTTGCATTTACAAAATATCAGTCAGTGTCACCATATGTGTTTACAGCTGAAAGTGCTTGCTATTACTTTCTTTCTATTATTTATCTGTAGTTCATGGAAACTGGGGAAACTGGTTGGGATGGGGTCACTGCAACAAACGTTGTGGAAATGGTATTCGAACTAGAGATCGACATTGCAATAATCCACCCCCAAAGCATGGAGGACACTTTTGCAGAGGACAGGGAAGGGAAACTACCCGATGCAACACTCATCCATGCCCTGGTAGGTTATACTACAGCTACTAATGGAGGTATTTACTGTCTTGGTTTCCAGCATAATGATTAGATATCCTGTCGAAGTTTGGATGAGATCTAGAAGGTCTATAGCAATGAATTACAATGTAGAATAATGAGACATTTGCCGATTAGCGTTACTCGTTGTTTATGTTGTTTACATTTATTGTTGATTTATTCTTTGATTGATATACCTATACATTAATTTGAATAGAAATAAAAATAGATTATTTATTGGAACCCTTGGAAAGTATCATTTCAAATTCTCTATTACTCAGAAAGTTGCGCTGATACCTAAACTGATAATTCAAACGATTACCTTTTAGAATTTATTTATATTTGTTCATTATATTCGTATAAATGTTTTGCATTTATTCATTTGTTAACATGATTTAGCTAGCTAATTTGCCACATTAGATAGTTTACTGGCCCATTCCTTTGTAGTTTTACGTATTTAGTTAGGGATAGAAAACATAACTCATTAGCGTGCGAATGAATGATATTCATAAAGGAAGAATTAGGTTTCAGAGTTCATAACGTTTATATTGGAAACACCCTCTCAGCTCTCTGTCATTCTATTTATTGCAGTAAATGGAAATTGGGGAGGCTGGCTACCATGGGGTGGCTGCAGTAAGGATTGCGGAAAAGGATTTCAAACGAGAGATCGACACTGCAATAATCCACCTCCAAGGCATGGAGGGGACAACTGCAGAGGAGTCAGCAAGGAAAGTCGGCCATGCAACACTCACCCCTGCTCTGGTAGGTCATGTCAAAGATGGCAACAGTTTAGCATTTAATTATATGTTTGTCATTGACTACCCAGATGTTTTGACAGCTAGGTTTAAAACCTACTAATTTATTGGGAACTCTCTTCCGTTGTTCAGTTAATTTAATTATTTGCTGATTGATCTATTTGTTCACCTCTTAGTACATGTTATCAATATATTTATAAATGTGACAGTAGACTTCTGATTCATTTTTCATTAGTACTTTAGAGTAGACAAGAATATAAATTAATAACTGGGAATATAAAAAAGCCAAGAAATCTTACGCTTTTTAGAGACATCTCGGTTATATATTCATCTTAGCTCTCGATACCATCTTGAATCATCTATGGAGAAAATTAGCAATCATACCGAAAACAACGACCTTCGAAGATAATAATTAAATGGTGATAGACAATAAGTCCAATGACAATAATTGACAAAAGTACAAAAATAGACAAAAAATGACAATGAAAGTGCGAGGAGGTTAAGTAGAGCGTGACAAGTAAGGCCACTAAAAAGAGTATGTCGACTTTTGAGTATTCTAATTCGAGCTAATTTGGGGATTGAGGACACTTTCATGAATAGAAAACTTCAAATTAGACGAACAATGGAATACTGACAGGTTTTCCTCGTGTAGTAGAGATGCCCATAAGATAAAAAATACGAGTATCCAGATTGAGTTTGCGCCGCATAAATAGCATTATAGCATTTACACTTAAATCTGTATACTATACTCGCTTGAGAACATCAGGAATTCGATCCTTAAAATGGGGAAACGTTCACAAGCCTGTTTGTTAAGCGAAAGGTAAACCTAACAATAAACTGTGGCCAGGCCACGTATACAATTTTTGTTCCGGTGAGATTGTTAAATTGTTCTGGTTGATTATACTAGATGATACCTGCAGCTCAGACAAATATATCGGTGAAATGCCACCCAAATTATATGTTATTCCCTAAGACTTTATCTTCCCAAATTTTATTCGATTTTCAACAGGGGCATCAATTGCAACTCTAGAAAGTTGGATACTGATTCAACATTAGCACAGCGAACTAACAAACGATTCTGGTTATTCATGCATTCACTAACTGACACTGTCTATGTAACATAAAATATTGATAAGTTTTTATTACTTCCCATTTATTCAGTTGATGGAAATTGGGGAGGATGGCTACCATGGGGTGGCTGCAACAAGCTTTGTGGACATGGAATTGCAATAAGAGATCGGCAATGCAATAACCCACCTCCTATGCATGGAGGACACAATTGTAGGGGACATGGAAGGGAAACTAGACCATGCAACACTCACCCTTGTCCTGGTAGGGAGACACGTTTGCTTCTTATTGTATGACGTCACATTTCTATCATTTTCTGAATTACATTCCACGGACAGAGTGATTGTTGATATCATTATATATTAAAAAGATTCATGACTTACTCATTAATTATACTTTGGATTCGAGTAAACTCAAAGGCATATACTAACAGAGGGAGAGGGGAATGGAGCTTTTGTTAACAGTAAAAGAAAAGGAATATTTAGACAAAAGAAGACTTTCTTAGAGTAGAAGCTGGAATTCTGAAGAAAATGAGGCAAAAGAAAGTGAAATGAGAGAGAGAGAACGGAGAAGATCAGGTTGTAGCATGAATACTAGAAAATGGAAGATTAGATTCAGTTAAAGATCTAACGCCTAAATGATCCCACCGTTATGTTTGAAATTGACATATCGTCTGGCCTAAATATGCTGTACAAACACGACACTTAACAGTGGTAGGCTACGGTTAAGGGCAGTGACCTGAGAGTTCTCTATGTAACGACAGTTTCTTACATTTGGAATATCACGGCCAGTCTATGATCCAACCTGAACCCCCAGTAACACCTAGAAGAACACCATGCGAGCATAACTAATAAAACTGATCTAAGCATGATTCTCACTGTGGCATAACCCTTTGGTCTCCTAGGAGACAATCAATGGGAACGATTGCATTTAATCCTTGTACATATTTGGTTTGACACTAAATAATAAAAAACAAATATTTACAGAATTAGCGACTTATAACATAATAACTATCAAAAAAACCTACTGGCACAATATTAAATTGGTATTCCATTTACAAAATTAAAAAACATATAATAAGCAGGAAAGTGAGTAAGAGTACCTCTTTGAAGCTGGTGTGCTCGAGAATAAATGAGTTTACTGAGTTGAGTACGAAGCATGAGTGAATGAGCCTGATAAACAAAACTAATAATACATTTAGGGTCCAAAGAATACATGGCAACTCTAGAAGAGGATTTTAGAACATTTGATGGACAAATGTGAAAATTAAACTTTTCTTATATTCCACAAGAAAAAAGCCGTTAAAGTGAGTAAATAGCCTGTTATTTGTTGTGTAAACTCTATTATTTTAGGCCTTCTGCCTGCCCCTCACCTTTGTATCAAAATTTGTTTACCATCTGGCTTTCCCATTGCAAAGGTTAACTAATTGTTTAGTTGAGTACTCATACTGAACAGCCAAAGTTTTGATCAATACGAAAGAGCCATAGTCAAAGGCGAACATTAACCAAATATAGTGTTACTAATTTCGTTCTACTTATTTCCTTCAATGGCTCGAGTTTCAAGAAATTGCATATTAAGTTCGCATAACTCCTTTCTTAACAAGAAAGTGTGTGGTGCCCTCTTCGGAATCTGAGGTCCGTGACCTTCTAAGGAGTCCATAAACAAGTTACAGGAGAACCTTGGTAAAAAGGGGCATTGTCACTACAAATCTCCCCCTCTCCATTGGTTCCCTCTTCCAATCGCTTGTTAAACCCAGTAGGCAAGGGTCTTTTGTGGGTATCAAGTAAACTTTAATGTAATTCAGCTCTAACTGCTTAAAAATAATTGGATTACTGGATTGTACAATGGTTGTAGAGACTTTCAGGCTGCTATCTGACGTCATTAGACGTGACGGTCAGTTTCTCCGTGAATCTTGAAATGTGAAGAAAACAAATATTTCTATTGATCCATTCTGCTGTGCGGCAGTGTTCTTGCATGTGTACACATGGTGTGATCAAAAGAGCATCTCATTTTTTTCACCCTCACAAGTTCCTAATATCCTTACACGATTTCATCAGAAAAAGGCTAGATTTTAATGAGCCAAAACTTTACCTAAATTTGAAGTGTCTTCTTCAAAGCATACTGTATAGTTGCATATTGCGTTGCCTAACAGAGAGGCTGCATACTATCTTGATAACGCAATGTGCTCTGTAACAGACCCAGTTGGTTTGAAGCTTAGAGCAGATACAAAAATGGAAACAATGCCGTTGTCCAGTGGCACTATTCACTCTAGAATTGTTGATTTGTTTTCTAACATTCTGAATAGAATGGCCGAATAATTGCGAGCTACATCATTTCCATACAGCATGCAAACTAAATAAAAGTACTAACGTCTCTCGATTCATAAAGCTGCTGGCTTCGTTCCTAATATTCATGCTAATACCATTAAGGAAGTTCTGTTTCGCGATCCCTTTCGGAAATTGCAGAGGTCGTTGACATTTTTGAAATTGCGAATAAGTTCTTTGTGAAGCAAACTTTAGATTGAAAAACAATCTTGGTACACTGAGTACAGACTACACAACTGCAATGCTTGACAACACACCCAATTTTGCTGCATTGTTAAAGAGAAACTATCCTCAGGTCAACATTGCGTACTTCTTACTTGAACGGAACGCACTGGGGTCAAAGACTTTACCAAAGGTTCTCAACCAAGTCTTGTCTACTAGTCTATAATGATTGATTTCGTCAGAATAAGAGCAGTGAATTATTGCATTTTTACAAGGTTTTGTCAAGAACTGTGAGCATAGCATGAAGTTCGTCTTTGCCACAGAGAGGTTTGCTGGCTCTCCAGAGTTAAAAATCTTAACTACCTAAACTAAGAGCAAAGCTTAAATTTGGGGGAAATGAAAAGAAAACTCACTTTGAGAAGAATATTGGAAGTTGGGAGGTCGTTCTTGTTACTACAAACTTAGCAGATATCTTCACCCATATCAACGATATAAACTTTTTGACTTGAGACTATAAAGAAACTGTTGTGAATACTGCCAAAAATGTATTAACACTTCAGGCAAATTTATGACAAACAAACAGAAGTCTGCAGACTGACAACTTCACAAATCTTCCAATGTTGGATGAAGCTTTTCAGCGGAATGAAATTAAAATGACCAACTCTCGGGAGGCTGGATCCAGGAGACATTTAGATACTCTGCAAAAATTATTGTTAAGGTTACGTTGGCTGAGGTGACTTCAAAACTGAAAGATGGGTTTGCAATTCTTTCATAGTGGACATAAACTGTATGAACTATGAAGACTTTACTAAAGATGAACTCAATTCCCCAAGAATAAAGGGGATGTTATAAACTTTATTGAACTCTAAGAATCTCGGAGAATTATGTTGCGTATTGACACAAGTTTGTAAGGCCAGCGTTGAGTGCTTTCCTTCTCCTTACTCATATACCTTCAAGTCACGGTCCTCAGTACTTGTTTCCATTACAGCAAAAAGTCGCAATAGATTAAGCACTAGTGACAACATGCATGTCACCGCATTCAAGGTTACTCAACAATATCATTTTCTCCTTTTCGATAAAGAACAACATGATCAGTAATCAGTAAAGATGATTCTAACTCAACAGTTTTACCCTTTGTTTGCTTAAATTTAGTACATATTTTTCTTTTCATTAACATCTCTACAAAGAGACCATTGTGGAAACATGATCTTTTAAAATCCTTTTTTATCCTATCCCTGTAAGCCTCATCTGTGACAACGTACTTGGAACCTGAAGCCGAAGTGCAAGAACTCACATGCGACAGGCATTAAAAAAGGTTTGACTTATAGGACTAAAAATGATGCACATCATTACAGAATGTAATTCTAAAGTCAATCACTGGGATACATTACGATGAGGATCTTGATCATGTACTCCAAATTTCCGTAGACGATCTCGACATCCCACAATTAAAAGCCATTTATAGAATTGCCACATCTTGCGACGTTGGTGATCATAGTGCTCTATCTCATTCTGTCCTGTATTGATATTAATACGTGAATCCTATTTTCTGCTCCCCATCCAGTCCTTCATTAAATCCGTGTGTCTCTCTTTCCATCTCTTGCACGGTTTCCTTCTATTATTCTAGTTGATATTCCAAACCATCAGCATGGCAAATATGACCAACAAAACTAAGCTGTGCTCAAGGTGACAGAAAACTGAAAACTTCGAGGGGGCGCGGAAGATAAGGGCAAAAATTTCTTGCGAGGTAACGAAATTGTATTGTTGCATAATCAAGTGTATTGTCTGAATTCCGTTGAAGGGATTTTGACATGCGCCATTAGGTGACAAGATTATTGTTGACCCCCTGTGACAGAATGTCTGCCTGGGCTTGAACAGATCTAGAATTAGCAAGCGTTGGATGCTATTGGCAGAGATCACTTTCATCCTGTCACATCCCCTTTGGGTTCGCTTTGGAAAATTAATCAAATCAAACAGGGTGATCGACGTTTGTTGTACAATTTATACTACATGAATGCTGAAAGATCTGGCGACACAATTATATCTTCACACCTATATTTCAATCTCAATTCTTTGACTTATGACTTGTACAGCTTGAGGTTGCGTTTTGCTTGACTTGAGCTCGCTTCGAGGAAACGACGTAGCCGCGTTCCCAGGTTTTCTGCCACCATGGCCGTGCTCTTGATCTGTCGTAACAATTCCAAGTTTTGTCCATCTTCCTTAAAACTGCATTATTTCATATTCTTTCAGCCCAAGTTATTCATTTCATTCGTTGATAACACTACATTTCAAAGCTATTAATTCGCCTTTCCACTTCTGTTTCAACAATCCCATTTTCACATCCATACTTCGTTTCTGAGCATACAGATGTTAATAACAGCCGAATGTTGGTTACAATAATAAGCTCTAAGATGGTCAATACTGATCTGAGAGACATAAACCTAGCTAAAGGAGCCAATTTCAACACCCGACAAGGCAGGTTGTATGGATTTCCCATGTCACAGCCTTTAGTCACCTCTATCCACATTGTTATAGTTATTGATGAACATTGTAAAACTAACTGATCTGCCCAGTCAGCTTATCTTTCGTTAGAATAAAACGGCCAGAATGTCATGGAGGCTTCTTGGAACGGAGATCGAGCCACGGAAGACATTGAAGAAAACAACCCAGTCCTTTTCATTTGAATTTTCAGCTCATCTAGTGACTTGTTAAAAAACAGTGGCATCACAAACTCTTTTTTTTCGATGACAAAGTGCCGCGGTGTAGCAGTATTATGCATGAGTCCTGATTAGGAATGTCAAGTCTTAAATTGAGCGCGGTGCTTCAATTTTCATCATTGAGCTCTCTTATCGTTGTTCAGTCATTAACTCAATCGAAAGTTAAGGCAAAAATTTTTCATGATGTGTTAAGTTAGGGTCGTATGGCGGGTAATATTATTAGGAGGAGGGGGTGAGTTATAGAACGAACCTAACACGATCTCTAAAGTTCGATACAGAGTCGACGACTTTGAAACACCTTTGCAAGAGATACTTGACAACCTGCAAGTGAAGCTTCTTAGGGACGATGTTAAACTGCATAGAAACTGTGGACGCTTATCTGTTTACATTTTGGGTATTGCTATCACCTTTCAAAAATTCATTTTATTATCATTTTCGTCTTAGTTACCAAATGGTTTAGATTCCTTATCAGCCCTTGTTCATTTGTTTAGTGTGTCTGGTAAAAGCCACGAAAGCATTTGCTCAGGTACGAAGAAATTAAAGGTACGACTGGAGTCATCATTTCTGGAATAAAAATCGGATAATTTAGAGTTTCATAAATATAACAGGCTTAATTGCTGGTACAAAGCTTGGCTTCGAATTCAATGATAGCGGGCATCTTCTTTCTAGCTAAAAATACTCCCCGAACTTTGAAGACGACTTCACATTTTCATCTATGAAGTGAAGATGGAATCTTGCAGGATCATACAGGAATCTTGAAGGATACCAATTGTTTGTACACTTTAATTAGGAAGACGGCAATGCGTTAAAAAACCATGGTGTTTGTTTATTTATGCTTTAAAACTGTTGTTTTTTACCAGTAGGTTCATATTTCTGAGAAGGCTTTTGTTCCCAGATCCTCTGACCCAATTTAAGGTTGCCTGTCCCCTGTGCGCTTTGTGTTAAAATTTCGGCGCGAAAACTCCCGTCTCCCTCTTCGGACTTGCGCGTGAGAGTTGGTCGGGTATCTCCCTACTGCTATCTCTTGCGATAGAGAACTCGGAGCCTCATGATTCTAAGATTTACCTATCTGGGAGGAGTACCACACGCCAAAAAGAACTTATAGCATTTCCAGATTCCCAGTATATGATGGAAAATCAGATAACCATGGATTTGACTCAAGTTTTGGAAGCAACAGTTTCTGCAGGTGAGATGCGAACACTTGCTACTGCTTGTCATGGTAGGCCTAGCTGCGGGCCAGGTCTTCTCAGAAATCTATTGACAAAATGACTGCTCAGCTTAAGCAGAGTACGTTTCAGAGCTAATACATGAACTGGCCTCGAGTGCCAGTGTTCACCTAAATTGTTATTGGTAAATTTCCTGGTGCTATCGAAAGACATTTACTTTAGTTCTGTAAGGATAATTTCATGAAGTGTTGCATGTTAGACTACTCCATAGCCTAACCTTCAGGCCCTTTCATCGAAACATAATAAAACAAAGAGACGCATTTGTTAAGTTAGCCCATTTACTTCTATTTATTATGAAGGGATAGGAAACAAAGCACTTCTATTTGCATTACTCGTGGTACCTATTTATCAATAAGTTGCTTTGCCGTTAGACGCATTGATTAATGCTTCAAATTAATTTATTGTTAATGTTTAACTTCTGTGCTGAATTATAGTAACAATATTTGTATCATAAATTCAAGTGTACGAGGAAAGGTATATTTTGTAAACAAATCCAGAAGTAAATGAAATCAGTTTATCTGGAATGATTTAATCATCCTGTAGAAACACGCAGCATGCACAGGTGTTCATAACATTGCTTCTGGAAGGTCAAGGCTCTCAAGACAATCCAGGACTTCGATGAACAAAGTTAGTGATTATAACCTCACTACTGCCTCGATTTTACGAAATAAAAGGAGTGAAGTATTCTTAACACCACTAGATGGTACATGGTGCTCACAAACTGTATTATGACTCAATTAGTACAAGTTATTTTCCCCATTCGTAAACATGCGTTGTTTACCTTCAAATGATTCATATGATTGGACATTGGTAGAAAATCCTGCTGATTGCTATACATAACCTCAAAAGGGACTTTGCTTACATGACATGATAGGCCTAACTAGATTATACCCACAAACAGCAACACCAGGTGTAGTGTTTGGATACAAACTTGGCATTTGTAAATTCAAATCAAAAGCATAGTAACATTGAAGATTAAAATAGCCTAGAAATAAGAGTTCCATTCAAGTGCAAAAGTATGTAGACCCAAATTCACCAAATTCAGATAAATTTATAACCACTGCTAAAAGCAAGACCAGGTGAATATGCTTTATCCTTACTTACGCCAAATTAGAAAATCAACAAAACAACAACAAATGCGGTAAGGGTATATATTTGTTACAGTAGTAAAAAGGTCAAAGATATGTACACAAACAGGATGAGACACTACGCCTGTATTGGCATTTATCAGATGTATTTGCTCTTTAAAGATGCACTAGATTGGACTCCAAAAGAGTTAGTCACACTCAAGTTATGTTAATTTCCCCTGCATGATTGCAAAATGTGTTATTTTAAAATTGTCAGATGCTGTTTCTTTTAATATTTTATATTGTAATTTAACTGTGATGGGTTGGATGAGGGTATATTAATTGTTGACTTCCAAGCTGATCTAAAGTGTTAGGTCATACATTTTTTTGTCACATGATTTTTTGAATGTGATGACTGCAAGCTAGCATGGGCTTGAAAAGAGTTTGAATGCTATCATGACACGATACCCTCTTTGAGTTTTTCAGCCATTTCTTGCACAATATTTATATATAGTTTCTGGTTTGCATGTGATTATAGAACCATTTATTCAGGAGTCAAGATAGAGTATCTCTTCTAAACACTGTAGAGTTTTGTGGTTTGTGTTGAGATGCAATTCTTGCTTTTGTTGAGAGAAAATATATTTTGTTTTTTATTCATTGATTTTTATAAAAATCCAGTCCTTGATATGGTTGCAATTACACGTGAAAGCAATTTTTGTGCATCCACAATAGTGCTTGTGGATAAACATAATTGATGGAGTACAGAATCTAAAATGCTGGATTACGCAAATGATCATGTTAGCTTGTGGCTGGTACCGCTAACAGTAAGATAATGTGGCTTGTGGCTGGTTGTGTGTAAAGCTTTTGACTGTTCAGACACGCTGGACACATGAATATGATAGAACAATCAACATATGACAAGGTATTGTGAGAGACACACAATGAGATATGAAATAGCCTACCTTGTTATTTGCTTCTTTGTAACAATTTGTATTAGTCAAGACTTAAAGTGTGAAAATCCCCTAAAATTTTGTAATCTATTCTAAATGATATAAAAACAGCATGTTTTTAATATTCTCGTTGCAAATTACTAGGCCCAAAAGTGAAAAAGTAAAGTCATGGAAAGATGTTGAAAAAAGAAAACTTGCAAAATGACATGCACTCACTAATCCATTCACTCCCTGTAGTGTTTTCATTACTGCAATCCATTAAATATTTGTAGTATATGTCTAACTTAAGCCTTTCTAACTTAAGCCTTTCTATGTTCTTCATCTTTTTCATCATTATCATTATAATTATCATCATCATCATCATCATCATCATCATCATCATGTCTTTTTACATACTGGCATGCATTGGAAGGCTTTTGTGACTGCTGACATCTTTCACCTGGTTGTTACTAACTCTTCCTTCTCTTAAATCTTAACTACACAATTTTTAGCCTTGCATTCTGATAAGCTATGTTCTTGTAAGACTATACATGTATGACTGTGCAAGGTTAACATTCCATCCAGTTTTTTTATTTCCCTTTTTATAGCCTTGGAGCAGAAATCTCGATGCTCTCTTGTAGGGACCGTCTCATAACTTTATTAGTTAATGGCATATTTTATGCTAGTGACTCTCTAATTAAAATCCTGAATGATCCATATAGACACCCCAAATATGTAACAAAGAATATATGACATTTGAATGATTTCTACCTTTTAAATTGGTTATTACCGGCAGACAATGCCCATATTGCATTAACAGTCAATATTGACATGCAACTGAACCTTTGTTGCAAACTTGGCTTGTTGTAATCTCTCTTAATGTGGTTTGAATGTGAATGCCGCCTGCATAATATTTTTAACAAAAGTCACCCAAAGGCCAGTGTGTATAGTGTGTGTGTATACTGCATATTGCTCTTTTTGTGCTGCACTTGTAGTGGTTAGTAACCTTTGGACCATTTAGGATTGACACAACTTAAGATTTCTAGAGGGGAAAATGATCTTACAAGATGAGAATTTTGAAACTACCTGCTGATAGGTGAAGTTGAATAATGTTGAGCAATGGAGAAAGGGAATGCTGTGATGGAGTCAGTATAAAGGGGGGACAATCATTAATTGTTAGACAGTTTGTATCCTATAACTTGTATTGTTATAAATTGTTTTATCACAGATTTCCTCAAAAATATTGTCAAAACTAACAAAACCAGTCTAAAAATGTGATGATTATAGTTATAGAGTCTGATATTTTAACAAGTAATGTATTGGACAGTGACTATGAGACTGAGAAAGTAGTCATCTCACTAGAGTACCATATGGTTAGTATACATCTCTTTTATCAGTTCTCACAATCAAATGTGTTTTCTCCACACTACATTTGTATATGGCTGTTTCTGTGCTAGGCACATTTAAAGATGCTTTATAATCGACATTTACCTTATAGCTTGGGCCTACTTGTAGTGTTTTTTCTTATCCACGCCTTGGAGAGTGTAGACACCTAACAGCCACACACAGGTCGTACTTGTTTTTGGCCATTGTAGCTTAGTACCAATTTTATGCCTCAATTTGATGAAGCATAAGAAAGTTTATATCTTGCTCAAGGGTATTATTGCACATCTGGATCTTGAACCACAGAATCTCATAACCCTTGGCTACTCAACTACTCAGCCACTCTGCCTGTAGAGAATATAATACACGTTTTAAATGTTTAAATGTCTTTTATATTACTGAAAAAAACTGACCACTAAGCAATGCCAGCATGATCTTCAAAGGTTAAAATAAGCTGAAAACTCAATGCTAGTGTGGATGGGTGCTGTGTGTCTTGTGGCAGGTTCTCTCTGTGTGGGGTGTATGAAATGTGATGATATAAATTGAAAAAACAACATTAAATAACAAATGCATCTTAGATTAAAATACACTTATTAATGTTTTTTTTTATCGGTTTTTATGCCTTGTATTCCTTAAGAGGGGATAGGGGCCACAGGAGGCTCGGAATAGTAAAATCAAAACTGTGACAATAGGCATGCATGTGCACATATTTATTTTGCCATTAAGATTAAATAACTAAATTATATATGAAAAAATTTAAACTGTTATAAATCAAATAAACACACAATTCTCTTTCAAATATAAAACTGGAAGTAGGGAATTAAATAAAATATAGTAAAAGCAATACAAAAACCACAAGCAGTTGCATACAAAATTTATTAACCAGAAATACCTCTATAAATAAATAAGCCAAGATGGCAGGGAGAACATTAAAAATGTTCCAAAAGACCTCATATCCTGTAATAGTCCCTTTATAAAGGTGCTAATACAAGCTTGGACTAATAAAAAAGAAAACATTGGTGTTGTGACTATAAAGGATTGACAGAAATTTGTAGTAGTGTGTGGGTACCGGTAAGATAAAAGGCGGATGTATGTAAAAAAAATTTGTTTTTTTTATGTATACATGTATTTGGAATGAAAGAGGAAAGGGTTTAAATTTCATAATGAATCACTATAGTTGAACACATAAAAATATTAGACAAATGAGAAGGGTCATCATTAACATTTCTTAACATTTCTTAAGACCTTAAAGTATCATCATCATCATTATGTATTTAATGTCCGTTGGACCCTCCAAGGGTGTTGGACAGACTTCTGACATCTTGTAGCAACTTTCTCCAAGCGTCCCGGTCTTCTGCCATGTCGATGGTTATTACTCGTAGTTTTTTGTTTTTGCACTGATAGCTGTGTTTGCTTCAACCTTTCTATTACTTACATAAAGAAACATATATTCCAATCTTATTGTGTTCATTAGTATGTATTGAAAAAATTCTGTATGTAAGAAGCATCACTTAGCTTTGGTTAACAATTAAGTGCCATAGCATCACTCTGCTAAGGGATGCGGTTCGAATCCGGTCAGCGCCGTTAAATTGCAAGCTATTGTGGTAATGCTCCACTCTTTGAGAATTATATATATACATATATATATATATATATATACATATACATATATGAAGCATTGTAGATAGAAAGTAGAGGGCCATGGTCCTCCGTCCCCCGTCACAGCGACCCCTACTGCGTATTATAAGTACCTGTAATTCAGTGTTTGTAGTCAAGTTCACATTCTCGCCCTTCTTTATCTATGCATTTTTCATCGCCCCACTGATAAACAAAATGAACAATAAAAGCAAAAGCAAAACACGCAAATACTCCAATAGCATATTTAATAATAAGAGAAAAGAAATAAAAGCTCTGTCATGTCATACCCTATCTCGAGACGGACTCCGTCGTAGTACTAATCGTATCCTTACTTTTTTATCTAATTTGGTGCCAGCTTTAAATACATTTGCAATACTGTAAAGGGATCTCATGTTTGTAGTCCAAGTTGATTTGTCACTTTATTGAAATTCTGATGCCCATATCTCAGTTCTTACCACTTGTCTTCTTTTGAGGATATTCCTTTCTAAACCCAGAGTTATTTTCTTGACAATTGTAAATAAACTGAAGTTGTGTTTTTGGTTGTAGGCCTATATTAATCTTCGAAGCTCATTGAATTGGGACCTTTTCAATTACAACAATAAGGGGAAGAATTGTGTTCATCTGGAAGGGGAAACCCCTTCGATCGTATCGGCTTGTTCAGCAAAGACGCCATTGGAGGACATTTTAACCAAATATGGTCGCAATTAAGGAGCGAATTTAATTGTTCTCTCATCACTATTTGTCTGTACATTCCTGTTAAAGACTTGAACTTTCAAAAAAAACAAAATCTTTTACGTCAATATCCTTTTCGCTCGGTAGTACACCTGAGGAATAACTTCATCGCCTGGACATGTTTTGCAGGTTTTTCTTTTGTGGGCATCCCCTCTTCAGCAAGTATTTCTACTTGTGACCAACATTGAGTGCTGATGAAAGAGTGCAGAGTTCGTGCATCATAATTTAAAATTAATTAAAAATACATCCCCCTTCACAGACGTAATGCAGCATTTTAAGGCATTCTCATAGGGAATATTTGACTTAAATTCCAGTAACTGCATAGAAAGGAAACAAAAGACAAAAAGTAAGAAAATCAGGGAAAATATGTTATTTTTCTCCCTGAGTCTTTAGTTATTCTTTGTCTTTCGTTTCTGTTTTACGCATTTACAGGAATTTAATTAAAGAAAGTCCGTTTATGACCATGACAGCGGTTTTTTGCCTTGTGGCTAAAAGGGAATATGTACCTTAGGTAGTCAGACGTATCTATTCACAAGATTTAGGGACATTTTTATTCTGAAATTCTGTAATAAATTCAACATCAAGTACAGAGAGGGACTTGAAAGTGGGTTTGAAAGTGTAAGTGTGTTTTAAAGGCGGGAGAGGCGCGGAGGGGGAAAGATGTTCCGATCTCACCTATTCTTTAGTCTATTCGCCTACTTCGAGTATGACCACAGATAGTCTGACCAATATGTAAGTAATACTATACTCACATCAGGCATATCCATGCATTATTTGCAACATTTCCAATTTTCCTGTTTTTCATATTGATATATCAGTATGTGTTTTACAAACATACCATGCAGCCTCTAACACATTCAGAAGGATTGTTTTCAAAACTTCATTCTCAACGATATCTTTTACTTTAACTCTCTGTATTTACATATTGGAAGATTTTTGACGACGACGACGACTATGATGATGATGATGATGATGATGATGATGATAATGTTGTTGTTAATGTTGATAATGATGATGTTGATGATGATAGCGGTGGTGCTGTTGGTGGTGATGGTGGTGATAATGACTATAGAAAAGAAGGAGGAGGAGGAGGTGAAGGAGAAAGACGGAAAAGTAGACAAAAAAAGAAGAAAAAAAGAAAGAAGAAGGGTACAAAAAAGTTAATGATTGTTCATTAACTGTCGAGCAAAATGAAGGACAAAACAACTAAATTTAAAGAATAACTCAATGATAATTAAGGTTTCACCCAACGCCACATGATAAAATTTTTCTCAGAATTATCATTGTCGATATTTCCACGTATAGCTAAATCTCTGGGGAAAACTGATATTTTTAGTTTTCCCAAGATTGATGATAACTCCAAATTCTGTCTACCTTGCGTAAAGGTCGAAAGCTTTGTGGCGTAACCCATTACGTAATTGTAAAATTATCAAAGGTTTTATCCGGTTGTTGATTCCCCAGCACAGCTTTGACAATGCAGTATTATCTGGACAGCAGTGTTTTATTGTGGTATTAATCTACTTACAACTAGAGTAGAACCCTTAACTCGCAACACCCTTTTTTAACCGGCCTTAGTAAGACAGCTGTATGTGGTCGTGGAATTCGCGTTGGATATGCGAAAACGTATTACTTTACTTTATCATGACACGAACGCATTACTTACTTATCGTTGCTTATGAACATCTAAGCCTTGTATCGCAGGGCACTGTTATTCTTTATCAAGAGACAGCCTCTTGAACAGGTGCACTATGCTAAACTGTAAACTGGCGCGCTTTTTAATTCAAAAAAGGTGTACTTTCCCCTAATGGTCAATTACAGTTAACGTTGCAACACTGAAGAGCGGGGTTCGATTCCTCGCGGTCCTACGTTTTCACCATTGAGCTTTTCATCCTATGTTATCATCCAATCACGTCAAACTCTTTAGCATCAAATTTAAAGTGGCTGTGCTTGCCTCATGCGCGATAATAAGACAATGAGAGTGGTATCAGGTACGGGGACATTGCTAGTAACGGACTCAAAAGCGTCAAATTTCAAGTACTGGTACAAGACCAGCCTTAGGACAAAATGATGCTTGATGATGGGTACCGCAAAGCCGTGGCAACTGTTGTGAAAGTGAAAGTGCCTGAGATCTTGGAAAAGGGAGTGGCAATGGGCGGAATGAAAATGTAAATGATATAAGACTTCTTATATTTGTACAGATCGGTGGTGCGTCATTCCAGAAAGGAATACCGAAAATTTACGTTAAACAAATCTAACCAGCATGATCATCAATACGTCACTAGTCTGAACTCTGCGCGAACAGAAACCATGCTTTCCGGCTCCTCTGGTGCCTTCCTGTACAAACAAGTTTCCTATATCCTTGAATTTGAGTGTGTTGTTACGGCATTAGCAATTTATGACGGAAGGGCAAAGAAGTTTTTGATTTGGTGTTGACTCCTTGCCTGCCTGGCTAAGAGACAACTTTTCATATTTAACGATCGACCTGGGACGAGTTTCTTCTTCGAAGAAAACCTTGGAGGAAAAGCTTCATGACCACACCCAAAAAGTGCTAGCCATTATTTGCCTGATTGTTACTTCAAAGGTAGAAAAGCAAGACTACTGGATGTATGTCTTTGCAACGGATCTTGAATCGAAATTTTTTCTATCTTGTCTTTTTCCGACTAAGGCTTTCAGCTTTCTCCCGCGACCAAAACCAACTACAGACTGCGTATCCGAAGTTCTTGTAATCCGAGTAAAGTATTATTTCTCTTCATGTACTGGGCATCTTTTAAGTTTTCTAGGAGGTGAACACTTCAACCTTTAGTTATCTTGAACATTCAATTAAGCCATTGTTTTCGTGTGCATCTGATTTTTCTCATCGATGTCGATGAATAAGCTTTCAGCGTCATCGTTTAACTATTTTTTCTGTACAAGGATTTTCGTGTTTAACAATCACAGTAATTATTCCATAGTGAAGCCGAACAGCAACACTCAGTGGCACAAGAAGGATTTCCTAAGAGACGCGACGCGACGGGAAGAGCATTGCAGCCTTCAGCGTTAGAAACTCCACTTTAAGTTTCTACTCCCACACGAACGGCTCCATTCACCCCATCTGTACACTACTGTAAGAATACCCGTTTAATAGACGTTACATCTCCTATCAAATTTAACCTCCCGATAGGCTTATTGCACCAGTATTTTGCAGACACAATCAACTCAGGTTGAAATTCTCCCGACATATTTAAACATGAGACATCAGAAATTATTGATCGGGACTAAGCCTCGTCGACAAACGTTTTTAAAAATTGTGTGAGAGTAAAGTTGCGAAATTTTAATCAGTTTATATTACATTTTCAACATTCTGTTTTGATGATATTTTCCAAGGAAAAATATGGGAAGTTGGTAACAGTTCTGTCTCCGTGAAGATGATGAACAATGCCTCCACCTTCGGTAAAATCGGCCCCATTGGTCAGCGTACCACCATCGCTTAACACTAGATTTTTTTTGCTTAGCTGGGCGTTTTATCAACTCTGTTTCTCCGTCTCGCTGCAAATGCAGGAAGTTAGGGACCTAAAATCCGTACAATCTACAAAGAAGGCCTACACAAACCTTAATTAATCGATTAAGCTATTTCCGTACGCAATTGCTTTATCGTACTGGTAAAAATCCATTTCAGTTACAAGCAAATGTGTCTCGCTTTTGCGGGTCTCACATTGTAATAGCAGTCAACGAACAGTTACCAACGGCAGCCTAAGGAAATTTCTTGTCTTGATCTATAAGTAAGGTAAATCCGAAGAGGTAACGGTTCCTAAATCCCGGGTAAATCAAGCAACATAAAATTATCTCAGAGAACTCGCTGTTGTTTACTACAACGTAACGATTTTCTATTTCACTTACGTAATCAGTATTTGGAACTGTCTGAGTAGATTATCCCGGAACAAACAAATTTCATTTCTTAAAGTAACATCAACCCAAACAGAAATAAAGACCGCAACAACATCTACGTTTCCGCCCAACGGTGATAATTTATATAAACGGAGTTACACCTCCTTGTAATAACTGTTAGATTTGCAGCGCATGGCCGAATTTATAATCGTTTCTTAAATCCAACATAACTTTTCAAGTCTCATTAAAATCCGGATTAAGATATCAATTGTAGCAAGAAAATACATGATATCTGTCCAGGCATGCCTAAAACTGAAACAAATAAATAAACTAGATATATTTCGGGATTCACGATAGCCTTTTGGACTTAGATCGTTAACTTTGATAGTTTTCTTCGACGAAGAAATTCAATTTTGTTAGGTATCACAGTTCCTCATTATATTTCCATTAAATTTGTTCCCGATGCCCAATCATTCACTATGAATTACAAATATCCACTTCACAATTAAGTGTTAGGCCTACTACATGATCTAATTGCTGACATTGATAAATCTGTTATTGTTTCTTGTATTAGGATAAACACGGATCTACCGGGATAAAATCGAAGAAAGGGGTAGCTATTAAAACAAGGCGTATCGAGCAAGAGTAATCAATGGAACATTTAAGCAACCGAATTAAAAATTACTGTAACATCTACTTCGCGAAGATATTAATTAGCGATAATATATCTTAATGGATCTGCTAACAATGAGAAATTTATTAATACTAGATAGTTTTATTTAAATTTGCTAGTTTATTTGGTGTTGAGCAGCCTCAATTACAAGACGTGAAATGTTAGACATTTAACGAACGTCTGACACGGGAGTACATTCCATGAGTCATCCCCTTGTTATGCGAGTACCGTGGAAAAACTAAACTCCAGGACACAAATAACAAACAAGTGGTATAACAAGTACAGTTAGCCTAATTGTTTCGATTTCCTTTACTCTTTCACTGAAATATCACTCAATCGATATAACGATTCACCTTTGAGCCATGTTATGTTCACAGCCCGTATTATTTTTGTTCGCCTTTGACCTGAATATCATCTGCACTTTGATTACTTTCAAATTAGCTTATGCACAATACAGATGAAAAGGTCTCAACCCCGACAGCTTTAAGATCAAACTTCAAAAGAGTTAAACCACAGTTCTTAAATTTTAAAATTTAAAACAAATACAACAGGTTGATAGATTTTGAGTTAAACATTGCCTCAAGTGGCTAATGAACCGTGATCATGTTGTGACCATGAAACAAAAAACAAAGTCGAACCCTCACTTTCCTAGACAATTCAAACCTTCACAAAGATCGAATCCACTAACTATGGTTTATATGTATTATCTTCCCTGAGCCCAGGGCTGATGACACTTTATTATATAAAATGCGACCAACAAGGTGAAGGTTTCGACTATTGTTTCCAAAACAACATACAGTACCGCGTCTAACTAACCATCCTTGAAATTACGTTTGTTGATATCAATCAACTGTGAAGTCACCACAGAAGCGTTATAAAATCAAAGTTACCTCGCGACTTTTTAATTAGACGATAAGCAATTGTACAAGTTTCCGTCAAAAAATGACTAAATACCAGAGTAAAGAGAAGGGTTAAGCAAATAACATCGTTTGTTATTGCCGTTGGATCATATTTCGCAAAAATCCTGATCTGCTAAACCTCTTCTTTATTTTTCGCTAATACCGTTGTGTTATCGAAAGCTTGTTTCCACAACGATTTTTGGATAAAAATCCCTAAACAATAACAGCTCACCTTTCATTTATTTAATTCAAACTTACTTGACGACTGTCAAAAGGCCAAAGCCGGTTTATATCACAAGCGATATGTAATTAAACGATATAGCTTTCCAATTCTTTGCAGCTGATTAATACTAGGACTATCTCTAATAGTTTATAAATCTGTACAGGTTGGGATTTGCCGAACCGAAATCGGAGATATGTATACACAGATCATCAATAAGTAGCTAACTCAAATATCAGACTCTAGTTAAAACCCAAACACCTGAAAAGAAATTAGTCTAGACCTCAGAACAATCTCGTGATAGAAAAACTCATTGCTTTTCTCTTCCACGCTTTTAATTGTCACCTATCAAGTACATCACAAAATTCTGTAAGGATGTCTTAAGAATTAGTTAACACGCCAGGTTGCTGTAATCAAGCAGGTTAAACTTTTGTTAATAGATAACGAGATACTTTGGGATATTAGTATATCACCGGTGTTAAAAAAACACTCACCTCGACAATCTGCCCGTTTCGTGATGTCCACTCCTCTGTCTTCACAAATGGTTCTTAATTCTTTCAGCAAGTCCAGTTTTTAAATATCACAGCAGTACTGAGGCGAAAACCATCGCCTGACTACCAGAAATCAGGTTTCTTTTCCCGTCTTTCCTAAACTAGCATCCAACAATGTCTTGATTTATATATGATAATCTTACGTGTAACTTTCAACAAAGAAAGTGAAATCCTATGTGACACGATCTCATTCCTGGCCTAATTGTGGTGATTACTCAAACTGTTTGGACAATCCTGTTTTAAGAATTCATGATCTTTCACCACTGTATTTCAAGTAGGAATCAGGATTGTTTCTCTGTTAAGTATCCTTGAGGCTGCTCTTTCCTCTGTTTGAAATGTAGCAATAATGACTGAGGTGTTTGCACTGATACTCCTTTTATATGTTGCGATGTAAATGCACACAGAAAACAGGGCGACGACGATCGTCCACTCGTCAGGAGCCGGCACCTTATTCCCAGAATATTCCCTTTGTTATGAACTGCGTTAGGACTCCTCCTTTGTCATTCCACCGTCCAAGTTGATCTCTTTTCTAGACATCATTTCCCGCCATCCGGACGAACGCAATTCAAAATATGACACAAATTTTTCTTCTACTTTAACACGTGGGATGTTAGTAGCAATCTAAGCTAAGAATTCTTCTAATGATGAAAAAACTACAAGAAAATAACATTGCTTAATTACTCTCTAACACCGTTCTCTAACTACAGACAATTTTAGTTAATAGAGGATGTATTCAGGAGTTGTCGAGTGTATTATAGAAGCTTTTAACGCGCGTACTGTTTCTCAACATACGCAATTGTTTACAAAAATCATCAATTTGAATGGAAAATAAGTCTGGAAAGCATAGCCCTCCTTCGATCGCTTATAAGAACACTTCCCGCTTTGCACGTGTCTGGACATGAAGTATAAAACAGTGTTTCAGGGGGTCACCATCATTTCAAAACCTCATGCATATTTGATAGAGAGGATTTAACCGAGTTTCTAAGCACAATTCAATGCCCTGGAGCTTTGTTTACCTACACTATCGTTCACCGGTCTTATCACATATGCCACATGTTGCTATTTCACGATTGATATGATCGTTTCGCGTCGTTAAATTCTGCGGGCATTACTCAGCGAACTAAGTGGACAGCTTCGCGTAACAAGTACCCTCACGTCATATCAAAACAAACGCGTAATTGTTTTCCTTTAAACAAACTGTCTAATCTGTCTAACGTCAGTATGTCATTAATTATCAAATGAAAACTGGTCGTAATTGGCGTTTAACTGAGAGAGGAAACTACGTCCCTTGCCAAATAGGGCCTATATGTCTGTATTCTGGGCGTGAGATTTCGAAAGTTGAAATATCAGTTATCCAAGGGGAATTTGCAAATTGTTGATAACGCAGCCATTGTTGTGGGAAAGAGACAAATTGCCTGAACTAAAATGTTGCTGCAACTGAAGGTCGTGAAAACATTTATATGCATAACAAATAGAAAGTCTAGACATGGACTTCGTTCTTTTCAATTTGAACAAATTCCGTAGCAGAAATTGGCATGCCTGTTTCATATTCCTTGGTCTTTGCGCATGCCCATGCTTATTAATTGCTCACAAAGTAGCGAAAAAAAGTGGGTCATCAACTGAAAGGTAAATCATTAATGATAGCTCTGAACTGTTTACATAATACATAAGAAAAGATCAAGCATTTGGTAGAGCAAATCTGGAAGGTAGTCGACTTGGCTTATGTGAAAACAGGTTGTGACCAGAAGTTGATTTGTTCACGGCTTTTCCTTCATGACTGCATGATACTGTGACTTTGGGCTTTTGTATTTTTAAGGAAAATTGTATAAATAACCAAGAAGACCTTAAAATATGTTGCGTAACAGGATCCAAAAAGTTACAATTAGCCTATTTCTCTGCAAATTTTATACAGGATAGGCTAACATGCATCCCCACGAATTTATACCATATAAATATTTAGACATAATCTTATAACAGTCCACAGTCGCTAAAAACCATTGACAATATTATTGATGGCACTAAATATTGACAATATAACTAATCATCTGTGGGCGATGATTGAAACAATACATAATATATTGACGAAATCATAATTAGTAGATATTTATTGATAATCAGTCAGTATAATTGGGTAGTTTTGAGGCCCTCGTCAATATAGTGCTCAATATTTTAATCTATTGCTTACTTGACGATTGAAAGGGGTGGGTTCTGAAAACTAGCAACTTTTGACCTCGCCGTAACTGTCTTGTCACTTTCAGGTTCTATTATCGAGTCAAAGGATCACTGTACATGAGTAGTTATATTTGTCAATTCAGTTTCAAGGCTTTTCGTACCTTTAAATACGACTGGAGGGATTCAATGATGGCTTCACATGGTTCTATTATCATCTGCCCGTATTTACCTCTTTCTAAAACCATGTATTGCCCATTTACTCTGTTTCCTTGTCGTTGTACTTTGATTTCGCCTTATTGAAATAGCGCGAGCAAGGTTTACTAGACCGTCTATGAACTGGCACTGGTGAAGTGATCAAGTATTGTCAATAACATTGAATCGTATGTTGAGGAAGCGATCAAAGCCTATCAACAATAATGTCAATATTATTGGGTCTGTGGGCCAGCTTATGAGGCTGATAAAAGGGCTGAGACGTGAAACCTGAAGTTAATGAGGTAATGGCTTCCTTTATGACCATTGCTTTGTTACATAGACAAATCGATGAAGCACGTGGCAATTGGCAAGTTTATGTATATGCATATGTATATGTATATGTATATGTATATGTATATGTATATGTATATGTATATGTATATGTATATGTTATATATGAAAAAGAACTAAGAAGAATGTGTCTTTCATAGATTACAGCTTTGACACAATTCGATTTCTATGTTAATTGCAACAGTTCCCTCTCGCTCCGCAAGAAAATAGAGCATTGTCTCTTTCCAACAATCTTAAATAAATACTGTACAACTTGCAATAACCTGTTAGTAGTAAGTCGCAGATCCGTAGACAAGTAATTGGTTCATGAAAATTGAAAATGCTAATAGGTTTAAGTTATTATTATTATTTTTGGCCATGTATGATAGTCCAGGCGAACATAGCTATTGTATGATTTGTTTACCCTATCCGGCAACATAATCACATTATGATCATAAAGATCAAATCGGAAAAGTTTTTTGTCGATTTTTTAACATGAAGTGGCCAAATTTAATTTAATTTAGGGGCCCTAATGCCTCTTCATCCACGTCCCTGGTAACTTTTGCGTTAACCAGGTATAAAACGAAAACTTGAGCAGCATGGGGAAAATATCGGACATAATTTATGAATGTTCCAACGTTCCAAATGTGTTCCAAATCATAAGCAACAACTATTGTTTAACTAGTAGTAGTCATGATTGAGAATACAGGTAAGAGAATAGATGTGTATTTTTAAGCCGTTCTCTGCGGCACCCCCTCAGTCTGCAACCCTGATGCATTAAGTTTTAAGAACTTGCTTCAGACCTTTACTGTAGGCCTATATCATGTAGGTCCTACAAGTCGCTCAGGCTAGAGGCTATAGAGAAGTTTAGGGCGTCTAGAGCCAAAAAATGGAACAGAGTGTGGGGGCCCTTTACTTATGACGTCAACACACAAGGCAAAGATGGGGTAGAATGGGCAAACAGATTGTCATATTTTATTGTTTTGACAAAAATCCCTACTAAAAACTCTAAGCTCTAAGTCGGAGCGGGAGCTAAATAATGTGTCACAAGCACCATTACTTTGTTTTAGCGCCCTAGCTTTTTTTTATTTCGACCCTAAAATCGCTTTGGCGTTTCCGCGCGTTCTCTGAAGTGTATTGGTTTATAGGAAATGTAATAGTGAGATAGGAAAAAAGTGAAAAAATATCATACTGGTAGCAATTGCAGGAAACACAGCAAATTTGCATCACAGGCCCAATCACGTGCACATTTTCCTTTGTATTAGAAACGCACTTCTTAATTTCTGCCTGAATACTTTTTAAATTTGAGTCACATAGTGTCAAAGGCAACACTTCTAAAAGGATATGCTAAAGAATGTTATTTGGTTTCTCAGAAACAAAGAGGACTGTTCTGTAGCGGGCACTGTCCGGATGATGCAGTGCCTTCCACTTGAGGTGAACAGGACGCCATTGGACATGCTATTTTTCAATCTCCACAATCGAGTACGTAAACAGTGTTTACTATTTATACTCTAAATATAGTGAGTATTCATTTACGCACTGTCTTCTCGTCAATGGAAATATCCATTACATATGGATACGTAACCACTTTGTGGCCTACGTATTATTGGAAGTTTCTTCTAAAATCTGAAATCTCGCTTTCAAACGGCGTCGGAAGCTCTGTTCAAAATGAACGGTTTTCTAAAGTCTAAATAAGGTTAGATAATAGGATTAACAGTAAAAACTATCATATTTTATTATCATTGCAGTGTTTCCACTGTCACATCTGTTTTATTTTGTTATTCCTTTCGTCAAAAACATCTTAGCACCCATAAAGGCGACCAAGGTCGATATATGGAACCAATAACCCACCTTCCTCTTTAAGAAGGACACATTTGTCACAAAAGTAGCCTTCAAAACACCAAGAACTTAAGTGAATATCAGTTGTAAGTGCGGCGATAGGTTTTCTTGATTTATTAATGGTTGGAGAGAAATGACATTGAAAAGATAGTGTAGAGTTAAAACATTTGAGCATAATCAATCATAACTATTCACAGTGAATACGTTGTAATCTATTATTTGACGGAATGTGAAAAACGTGAAGGGCAGAACCAAACGTTGCACCTCATTTCCAGTATACCAATTGTTTACTGCCCTTCGTTATCTCCTTTCAATTTATGGTGTTCATTTCGCAGTTGCAGCTGCATAGCACCAAAATAATTGTCAAGAAAAATCCCCGTTCCAAAGAAAACGACTCCTTTGGAATCCAGGACATTCAATCTGGAATGCCTACAATGACTCCCCAAATAAATGATTTCTAAGTAATGTTCCTACTCTATTGTCTCTTCAACTCTCTTCTGATCATTCTTAAGCACCCTTATTGTATTTACTACTTCCCTAACGCAATTTAAAAATGTTATGTCTAAAACGTTCATTAATGTTTTATTGATGTGAAGTATGAAACACGTAATAGAAATGCTGGATATGAGCAGGAACACTTACGTTGAACAGAATATTGTTAAATTGCTGTAGCTGATCACGTCTTCATTATCTGTTTCTAGTATACGTTAGTGACTCATGGCCAGGAAGCTATAATCTCCCCTTGTACTATCATTAACAAATGAAACAGAGAAAAGAATACGGATGTACCATTCGTGAACGAAAATGAAAAATTATGGCTATAGGCGATGACGATTTCATTGTCGAAGAAGATCCTAATAAGGAAAGTCCAGTGAAGTCCTTCCATGTCAACGCAGTTATTTAAAATCGTTATACTTCTTGCAATTTGAATCAGGATGAAACGTTTTCCTTTCAATGTTCCTAATTACCAATTGCTGATGTGTTTGGGAGGTTTGACAACTTCCTTTTCATCTGCTGAACAACTTCTTTAGCAAAGTATCAAAGTAACACCAACACAAATACATCAGTATTTAGGGAGACTAAGGAACCGTCTTTTAAAGGGACTGTTTGGGGAATTGGATACATACCAATTGATGTCATATATGGCTAATAAATGTTAAGCAGTAATGTAAAATACTGTAAAAAGCCCTCAAAATATCATATTTTATGCTAAACGTACATTTTTAAGTGATTGTAGTACAGTTATGGTATTTCTGCGTTTATACATATGTATGCATGGATAACATTAGATGTTTTCTTATCTTGGGAAAAACATTAGTCAAACTGTATAATTTTTGTAACCATTGAAAAGGACTATTAATCTAGCCTGATCTTGTTTGTATTGGGCACTGTAACTTGAAAATAACCACAAGACATGCATAATAAAACTCTTAATTCACTGTTTGTATAACGTCTACCTAAAAATGTGATCTGCGCAAACTAAAAATATAGTTTATTAGTCTCAGATCTTATCTGACGAACGGTAATAGTTGGTATACATTCGGGAAGAAATGTCTCAGCTAAAGTAAATAATGACAATTTTTTTCATAGAAAAGTGGGAAAACAGAAATACTAAAATTCCAACATGATGTAACAAAATGCAAATTATTGCGAAATCTCAAGTTTTTTAAAAATTAATTAATCATGAGAATCCTCAGTAAAAGTCAGGAAAAGTCATAAACTTTCATGGTTACATATCAAGTCGTTATGTACCGAAGTCACGAGTCTATTAGCTCCCTCTCCCCATGTAAGGTAGGGTTTACTGATCTTGTCTCCACCCATCCACTTCTTATATACAAAATGTGATAAAATATTTAAAACAATATAGTAGTTTAAAATTGATTATGCTGCTTAATATGTTAAAGATATTTAACGATACTGGCTTAATATCAAGCCATGTTGAGAGGGAGTTTTAATGCGAATAAAGCTCTCATCTCAAAGTGTCATGTTACTTAAATAATATGCAGAATCAGCGAGCAATTTCAAACTAATATACCTGACACACTGATTGTAAAGATGCAATTGTTTGTCTATACAGGGGTTGATGATCCCCAGGTCGATCTCTTATTCTATAAAATCCTTTTGCTTTAGTTACTTCAGTTAAGGAAATTCCCGCAAAAGGATAGGGAAAATGAGAGTTTAATATATATCTTTAGATCAGTGGACAAGTTAGATAGCTACAATTTTTGCGTCACAACATAAACGATGTGATCATCCTGAATGCTCATAGGACGATCCTCTCCATTTTATTTGACCTGAAATTTTCTGTCTACTCTACCCACCTGTAACTCACATATTTTAGTCTATAGTTCAAGAAAGGAACTCTAATGTTGCCCTTTGCACTTGCCCTACAGCCAACTCAAATTACCAGGCCAAATTCTGTGAACAGGAAACAAAGGAATACATTTTTAAAATATTTCTTAGGTGGAGTCCATTCTATTACTACAACGAAGAAATAGTTCTTCACAAAGGTCGACCCTGTAACATCGACCTTATCGAAATGTTATGTTTTTTAGGTGTTCACTTTTTGTTTGCAATCTCTATGAAAAATATGCAAGTGTGAAGGTTTATGGTCTTCCTGACTAATACTTTTATTAAATATGTCGTAGCTAGTATCCTTAGGAATCGGGAACGTCTCTTGCATTGAACACTAGTTAAAATATGTGCAATAATAAGAGTCCAACGCATGAAGGTGTTAGGTCTAATACCTTCAACTTCTACATGCATTACAGAGGCCGTGATGAGCCATAACGTAAAAGTGTGAATCCGAAAGAAAATGTAAGGTTATTCCTAATATGCTTAGATGTACTCCATCTGTGCAATCTAGTGAAAAAAGTATGCTATTTGCTTTGGCCAAATTAGACAAATGAGATGCAAGGAGACCCATTGACTACATTAAGACAGCGTTGTATCTTAAATCGATTGGTCAAAAACTACACCATATGGTTCAGGGAGACTGTGGCCCCTCCATTTTATGACTTTCGTGTGATAATAATGACTGTTTCCTCCTAAATTTGGTTTCCCACATTTTCTAAACTGTTTCGGGTGCCCTGTTCTCACATTCTTCCAAGGTACATGAGGTAGCACGCTTGGAAGAGTTTTGATGGCATGCTTAAGGTAATCGAAAGTCAATAAAGAAACGAAATACAATAGCTATGATTCCATATTTAAGTTTGTACGGCTTTCACCGAAATTTGTCAACGGGAGTCTTTGATGTTTCAAGATAGTTTTTTTTATCTCTCGTTTTTTTTTCTGTCATTATAGATGGCGGAAACATTGTTAAAGGTGCCCACTGCTTATCAGGGGGCTAAACTGAAAGATTGGAAAAATTGTTAAAGGTTTTGAAAATTTGTCATACCAGAGGGACGTGTCATCCTCTCTACCTCAGACCTCATATGGTAACCACTGGTAACTATGTTGACTGATTTACCTCACCAAAGGGGGTTGGCCTTTGAATTCATACGAGCTATAGGGAAATGAAGCATGAATAATCTGCATTTTAAGATGTTGATGTTTTACAATTATTACGTCAGAGTTCAACATTGAACAAGTAATCCAATTTTAGAAAGTGAAGTCCCATTCTTTAATATTCTGATACGCAATGCTTTTGTGCGCCAAAATATTTGACGTCAACAAGTTAAATTAGGGGCACGTGCTTCTTGTTAAACTTGCGCGGTTTGGTAATACACATCACATTTAGACCGTAACGTGAACAAAAGTAGGGTGACCAAAGAAATGTCTATGGTCCATGTCTTTTTAATAATGTCAATGATTAGTTTTGAATTGGGTCCCCTTGGGCAGCAATTAGTAGAGATTCTTGTGATCAGCCGTGAAACCTAGAAAAGCACACAGTAGGCTTGTATGAAACATCACATTTTCTAGTACAGGTGAACTACCTCCCCTGATCGGAAGAGGTACGTTCCTGATGTTCACTCTATTTACCAATTGACAAGCCACCTTTTTAATGCAGAAAGTAGTTACTCACAATATTATCAATGGATGCGTGAGCAATGTGTTGTACTTAAAAACAGACGATGATTGAAAGAATGATTAACATTAACTCATTATATAAGATGTCTGCCCACGTTATCATTCTTACATGCTACGGAGGTTTCCCAATTTCAATAGTCCAAACTCCAAGTACATGCATTGGGACACAAATACAGTATTTATTAGATAATAGAATAAGAAAGAACTTATAATGGACTGATTATCAACGTGACTACGTACTTGCTACCCACTCCCCTTATAGGCTACGTACCGACCGCACTAATGTGAAATAGTGAAGTAAACACAGCACAGCGAGCCCCAGAGTGTAGGTCTTTGCATTCTATCAACAAGCAACATTATTATTATCCTGGGGGTGTAGTAGACAGCCAGCAACTCATAATGCCGTTATTCTTCCTAAGTATAATTAAACAGCCTTGTGATATATTGCCTCTAAAAGAATATTGCACGAAATAGCGAAAACATTGTGTACTTAAAAGCTTTCTTCGTCTGACACTCCTCAAAGTACTAACGTCGGAATGACCGAAATGGGGTGTGTGAAAGAGTATACCCAACTGTGTTTTGAAGGAGCCAATCAGAAATTGGACTGCCTGAATAGCTTGTGTTTTGGGGACCAATATGCGTCTATTACAACAAGGTTAATTAAACAGGCCTAGCGAGAAAACGAACTCTAAAATATATCGTCATCATGTTCCCTAAATATGAAAGTCTTTAGTCCAAAACTATTCAATTACGACGCTTTCAATTTTATTTTCCTCATCTTTGTCAATTATATTTTTACATTATACAAATGTGCGTGACAGACTCTCGATTCTAGTGAGTGTCATCTTTGGCTTTCCTAGGCATTGATGGTCATTGAAGATGATGTCCTTTACATGAGGTCGAGTGGAAGTTGTATGTAAAGTCAAACATTGATCTGCAGACAAACTAGGTTATCAAAACTATCAAATAGAAAGTTAGTAAAGAGATTAGGGAGGAGCTGCTTATAAATATTTCCTATTCCATTCGAAAAACTTTCATCGGCGGCTCTAAACCTTTTCATCTGCTCGTAACCCCTTGAGATTTTATACAACTTTCTCGTACCATCAGTGTAAAATGACTTGCACAATTAATTAAATTTATATTAATTGATATGAAATACAATTTGATGAAAGTATAATAATATGAGCTAAATACATACAAAATTTATCTTTTAAGTACTTTTACAGTGTGTTGAAAACTAGAAATGTTACTACTGGCTGTATTCTTTTGTAGTTGTTTTTATCAATGATCATCTTAAAACGAGATTGTTTCTACGCCAAAGCTCCACACATGTCATCTATTTGCATTCCACTTATTTCTTACGATGGCCAAGACATATGTTTGCAAACAGTTGAAGGTCATCTGAAGCTCCTTTCCTGACTGCAGAACTGTGTAGAGCATGCGCACCCGAAGCTATCTTAGGCATTTTGATTCACTACTGACTTTTATCTCAACTAAAGTTGCTTTCATTTTATCTGTATCATACGCGGAACCCAGTTACAAATAAAATGCATAGGCGCAACAGATGAAAAATATTGGTGGAGCTATGGATTATTTTCCCGACAAAATACTCCTTTGCCCGAAAAATATTGGGACATGAATCGACGGTTCTGCGGACGGTTGAATTGAAGGGGGATATGGTAAACTACCACCACATTGAATTGGAAAAAAGTTGCCCGAAAAAATATAACAATTTAACAAACTGTGAGGGGTTTGCGGCCCACCAGCCCCTTTGGCCGTGCGCCAATGATCAAATGTAGTCTTCACTCATCCCTGAACAGAAATTTCTCCATATTACAAATATCCCAGGAAACAATAAGTACAGTAAGAACCCTCTAATGTTTTTCATATCAGACACATCGAGGAATGAATTTATGTATTAAAAGCTTAATCAAACGTTTTCATGGGTTTATATATGTATATCAAATAAATAAATAAATAAATAAATATACCAAGGGGTTGAATATTTAAACCGCTGCTAAAAAGTATATAGTAACAAGAAGCAGATACTTGAATTACGTTCTTTAGCTCTCTCATTAAATGTTCTTTACAACACCTCCGAATTTTAAGTTAACAGTTCTTGCGTAAAAATACAACCCATGCATATTTAACAAAACAAGTTATTGACCGTTGCTCTACCATTTAAATAAAAACTTAAAATTGAATATTTTGCTTACGTATGAAGAATACAAAAAATATAAGATCTAGTTAACCTAAACAATAGGAGACTAAATACAGGGCCATAGGAACTGAAGGCCCTGGTGGCTAGTGCCCCCCTTAATTATTTGCAAAGCAAAATTTTTTGGCTAATAGTCAAATTTACTATCCGGTTAGCTGCATCACAAACACCTTAAATCATTGGAAACGATTCTAACTTTTGGTATCATGGAGAAATGACCTAATCTTGTATAAAAGGAGCTTTCTTGCTTTCGAATGTATAAAAGAATTTTTAAACGTTCAGTACTTAAATACTGTGAGTTGAAGGAGCCTTTCATTAAATTCTTAACTTTGCTTAACAATTATGTGTCTTAGCACCACTTTGCTAAGAAATCAATTGAAATTTGCCCCTAGAGAGATTTTAAGCGGAAAATAAGACATGTTTGCTGGCACTTGCTTATAAATCAATTTTTTTGATAACGGGCTTAGCTTAAGAGAATGCACAAGCTTTTGTTGTTTTTCCTTGGAAAATCATTTTGCAAGGAAGTCAGCCAACATTTCCTCAGTTTAGTAGTATTTATACATAACAGTTCCTTTGTCCACTTTATCTCAAATATAGTGATATTTGACATCGATATGCTTAGCTCATCCATGATATTGGGAATTCTTTGTCATGACTCTGACTGACATACTGTCATCGTAGATTATCGTAGACCCATTCTAAGGTAAGTACAGGTCGCTGAGTAAATTTCAAAGCTGAAGTAAACTTCTTCCGAAGCTGATGCCAGAGCACTATATTCTACTTCTGCTGAAGACAGTGCAACACAAGCTTCCTTTTTGCTCCTTAAGCTCATTGGACCTCCTACCATCATTAAAAAAATGCACTGAGGTAGACTTTTTGTCATCAGCGTCACAGAAACCAATAATATTGTGGACTTCACTATTTTTGAAATAATTAATACCAAGGTCCATTGTACCCATTAGATAGCGCATGATACGCTTTACAGAAATCCTATGGTCTTTCTTGTGGTTACGTGAGAACTTGGCAACGGTATTAACAACATATGTTGTGTCAGGTCGTGTCCAATTAGAGAAACACAGCTTAGACCCAATAGCAAACTGATAGAGGGCTTGATGCACTTACGATTGGTTTATCACTATCAGATAATAATCTTTGTGATATGTCTACGGGTATTGTAACGGGCTTGCATTCCACTAAGCAAAACTTCCTCAACATTCTTGGTGGGTACCCTGATTGCCCTATCCAAATGCAGTCTAATGATAATTTAACTTTAAAATCCTAAGGAAGATGACAGCTCTGCAAGGTCTTTAGCCTTGAATCTACTTGATATCAATATCTTTTTTTACCAGTGTGTTACTAGTTTCTGCTGCCAAAATCAAATCGTCAACATAGACAGCAACTATTAAAGTGCCCCCATCACTCGAAGTATGCACAGATGAGTCAGCATCCAGCTACTTTAGGGCATTCCAGCATCTTGGGGACTGCTGAAATCTATAGAGCGATTTCTTTAGTTTGCACAATATTGTAAATTTTTTGCACCACTTTTGATGAAACCCTCTGGATGACGAAGACCTCCTCCTACAAGGAGCAAATCAGAAATGCTGTAGTGATGTCCATACACTATAAGATTCTTCTGAGCACTTAATGCTAGGATAGTTTAAACTGATTCGGGTCTGACAACTGGACTAAAAGTCTCATCATAATAAAGTCCATATTTCTGTGTAAAACCTTGTGCTACAAGCCTAGCCTTGTATCTCTCTATATCACCATCAGCTGTAACCTTGGTCTTCACAAATCACAAATCACAAAGGAATAATGGACTCAGGCTCAGAGCCTATATATCCATCTCTTCTGTAGAGTGTTCAGTTGAAAATATTGCAGAAATTAGTTACATCAAAATGGGAGAAAAGTTTTATACAAAGGATCAAAAAATCTAAGACAGGAATGTTTCTTTCTTAGTTTCATCTGTTGAAATGAATAACATAAATACCTAAATTTTACCTTGGAAGGCAAATATTAAGACTTTGTAACGCACTATTCGTCTTCATAAGGGGCTGTTAATAATCTTAATTTCTGTACGGCCTCCACACATACTCCATTAAATATGTAAGTCCTGCCTGTCTGCAGCTATTGCCCGAAGTCAAATGTATAAGAGAAGCTTATAATGAAGAAAATGTGAGTGTTCTGAACGTCCTTTAATTCTTCAGCTTATAGCGAGGATAGCAATTGAAATTTATATTGATGGTTTCCCTTTGGTATATTCTATTCGCTTAGTCACAGCCTAAGCCTTTCTAGTTCTTCAAAACCTTACTGTTCTCTTTGAATCTATACCGCCAGAAGCATGAACTCTATATATCAGACCTATATAACATTACAGTGATATTTCTTAGTGCAAAGCGAGGAACGTACCACTGATAGCGATACTTGTTGTCAACGAATACTTTGTCCATTTCTGTATCTTCATTTTTCGTTGTCAGGTTCAGTGAAGCAAATTTATTATCAACATTGTAAAGAAATTGTTAATTGCATTTTTCTTGTCACAGGTTAAAAGATATCCAAATAAACGACCTCTACTAATTGGAAAAAGATAATATGCAGACCATTTCCAACGGGACATTGTAGGATGTCTGTACTGGCACGTGGCAACTGTTTGCGCATGTCCACCATGTCTCAAATTTCATTTTTCTGCCAAGCAATTGTCCCTTTTTTCCGTTAGTCACGTTCTAAAGCATGGATTTCTTTTCTGCTTTCATTTTTTTCATAGCTTGACTAGAAATTTTTAGTTTAGATTCATAGAAGTCACTAGATAAACCCGTTTGTTTTAACGCTTACTTAGAAAACCCTAATGTTATAATCTATTAAAGAAAATACATCAAAATTAAATAAAAATGGAGCAAAAATATAGCGACATTACACGTACATGTTCTTGTAATCACAATGTTTATCTTTGGCTAAAACAATTATTTATACCTTGAATTTAGTAGATTTAAAGTTAAAATCTCATGGCATACTTACTCTTTTTTATATTGTCATACATAACTTTGATATGTTGATCTCTATTTTTGCTGCTTTGTGTATGCCACAAACCTGTAAGGTAAAGTTACGTTGAGATAGGGAATCACGTAATATGTTAATTAAAGGAAGATCCTGGTGAGTACTAGGATTGAAGAGACAATGATGATGAGAAGATTCATCAACCAGAGGAAATGGGATGAAAATGACATATAAAAAGACATTTATAAGTAAATGAACGTTAAAATCATATCCTCTACCGTACAAATAAATTGGTAGAATCATTATTTAAACCAAACTCTTTTTACAGCGGTATGTTCCTCTACCAAGGGAGATATGACACAATATCAACTAAAAGCTGTTTTTCTGATTGCCATGTCAGCTTAATATCATTAAATTGTGAATATCCTGTCTTTTCAATGTATGAAGATGGTATTGAGAATACCATGGAGAGAGACTGGAAGTGGAAAAAGAAGAGAAATAGTCGAAGGAGGATTCAGAAGTTTTGTTTTACGAAGGATAAACAGTTTGGAGAGTCAAAGTCAAAGATATAGACTCGTAGATGCAGCAAATCTGCACAGATAATCATACAGGGGGGAGAGGGAGCCTGGGGACAAAAATATTACTTGTTACGTCGCTTACGCATTGAAAGAAACAATTTCTGAGATTCAGTGTGCATATAATGAGAAGAAATATTTTTCCATTACATTCATTAGAAACGTCTTTCCAATTGTTTCTCTTTAACATTAATTTTAGCTGATATTAGATAGAAATGTATTGCCTTTCATCCTCTTTTGGCCCCCTGGTATTGTTTTTCCTCATTTTCGTACCTCCTAGGCTACGCAATTCGTACTCTAACGTGCCTAATATACGTTGATGGTTCTGAACAAGCAGAGGGTTGAGAATATTCTTAAGTCAAATAAACGGGGTCCAATGAAAGAAGGGCCGGAATTTTAAACAATCAAAACGCTAAAGTGTAAAGGAAGCAAATTAGAAGTTCGATGGAGGAAACCTTTGAAGAAAATCTTAACTAATAAATGATGAATATTTTACAGTCTTTCAACAATTTTCGCGTCCTTTAAAAGAAAAAGTTCATACTTTGATTCCTGGAGAAGTTAATAAACTGGGGGATCCTAGTAGACTCTAGGGTGTCGGGAAAAATCGACACATCATCAAACAGGGGGTTTATTTGTCGTGTGAGAGTTGTATTCTTACGCTATCTGTTTACTTTCACAACTTTCACAACCAGTAATGATTTTGATCAAAGAAAATAACATCTGCATCTGGTTCTCCATTGTATCTTTATTAGCGCTTCAGGGAGACGTGCAAAGGCTATGTTTTCTCGGCTTTTACCCCAATGACACTTGGCATTTCCTTGAATCTACATATATAAAGTTTACCTACCAAGGGCGTGTCCCACCAGATGCTCAATTGTTCCTTTGTCTTCACACCCTTTCCCAACAGAAATCGTCTGGAAGTGCTTTGTAACAGGTTTGCCGACACCAGCCCAACATCTGAAGTAAAGGGAAAAGAGATAGAGTCTTAATGTTTATTTCTTATGTCCTTTCAAGGCTGGCACGTTGACCACAATATTAGATGCAATCTCCTATGAAATAATACACATTACAGTCACTCAAAATACCGACTCTTGCTACATCTGATATTAGTCAATACGAGATTTTAAAAATCAGCTTGATTTTAATGACTTTTAATAATTATTAAATTTGGGGAGTTAAGCTTGCACCCCGACCTCCATTACGGCCTATTTTGAAACCTAGTACTCTTAGATCCAGTACCTTGTTGTGGTACAAACAAAGAATATTGCTACTAACGTAGTGGGCCTACATAATGTTTTCGTTATTTTGAGCAATATACTCTTAGATCTTAAAAAATTTCTCAGGTTATTTTCTCACTGAAAGAAGGGAAATAAATACAAATATGAATACTTTTACAGAATCCAAATGTAATCGACTTTACCATAAGGTAGATCTAAAACATTAAAATGACAGAGATTTTAGTAGATTTTGCTGATACAAAACATTTGCTTAAAAAAGTTAACATTGACCAAAATTGCTGGTTTCATAGATTTTTATCACAACTTTCACGTTACAAAATTTCAAGCAATTTCATTTTCTTCAATCGTATCTATAAGCAAGTAAGAAAAAGATTTTACACTTAATCAATTTTATTTTACCACTTTTTATAAAATCGAAATATTTTTAAACTTTTGGTACTTTCTTAATCAATCTAAGTCAAAAGTAGAGAGCACAATTGCTTGAATGTTGCATCAAATGCAAAAAGTCTATTTTTAAGTTCTATATTCAAAGACGAGCAAAGAAATTTTTCCTTTATTTGAAATTTTGATTTTTAAATTGCAAAATGTTGCTGCAAAATGTGCTTACCTCGTCAAAATTTTTTTGAAAGATTTTCTATTTTGTATTTTCTAGTTGCACATTTGTTGGTTTTACGGAGGGGAGTAATTTATTATCAATGTAATTAATATCCCAGGCCGTTTAACGTCCACAAAAATATCCTTTATAAAATGCGCTTAAACCCAGATCACGTTACAAACTATGATAAACAAAACAAACCGTATGTTTGATGCAGAACTTAAGGATGATAAGACCATTTTGAAAGTCGACTTACATGTTAAAGGCATTCACTTTTATTGCTTGTTACTTACCCTTTCTTTCTTTGAAAGTAGATGAACTTCTCATTCCATGTAAATTTGATTTCTCGAAAAAGCAAACATGTCCGATGTCTTATTGACCACAGTAACGAGTAGATGCGTCCTCTTAGGTTCCCTAAAAATTTAACACTGATGTTAGTAATGAAATAATGAGTCAGAATTGTTGTATAAGCAGCTTCTGCGTAGAAATATCACGCACATTTATAATTGCACAAGGTGAAGGAACAATGTTGACTCAAACAACTTTCAGATACTTAACTTTTTTCAAACCTAATCCTTAAAGATTGCCTGGAGAGTCTCATATGACGTTTTGTTCCAGGTTAGCAATTGATATCAATCATTTGAAGTATACGACAACCATTCTTTTAATGGTTATTGTAAGTTTTATGTAATGGTACGATTGGTCTAAAGAATAAATCCGTTTGTGACAAGAAATATAGAGTAAGGACTTATAGTTGCTGACACCCTATAATTGAGTTTTTTATTATATATGTCAGAGCCGGTGCTACGGGGGATGGAGGGTGCAACACCCCCCTGGCGGCGCTCCAAAAGTTGGTAGTCGGCAAATTAGGATCCTGCAAAACCTTAAAATGCTTCTGAAAATATTTTGTCAGGTCATGTCAACAAATTTTCTCTCTCGGCATCTGCAGAACTTAAATTTGAATTTGATTGCCCGGAGGATATCCTACGTAAACGTCTAAATGGTTATCGACAAATGAGACAATTTTAATAAAGTGCTATTACAATTGCCTTCGTGTATTGGAAGTGGACATAACACTTAACATACAGAAAAAAAAATGTAACAAAACTGCATTATTTATTCATTAGTAACAAAGACATGTTGTCAGTGTTATTCTATGGATATGGTCTTACTTGTATTTTGTATGATAAATGTAGCCCCTAAAAATCATTCGTGGCACTTGTTTGATTTATCGAATTTAAATCCATCATCACCATATCCATATAATAAACACTTCTCCCATAAATTCATATTTAATAGTCTGAATACTCGACTTTGTAGGGGGGGGGGGAGGGGGGGAAGCAAATTGGATGCACATGGACATTCTACAGAAAATAGGTATCAGCACCATAGGCAGCAAATGCATCTCAAAGGCAAGTGGAGCAACTATTTGAACTGACTCAGAAACTGGCATTTTTACTGAAAGACACAGGTTGAAAACACAGTAATCACACCTCAGAAAGTGCATCAAGGTGCTATATCATACATAAACCGGTGGATAAAATGGTCATTATCCAATACGTTTGGCACATGTTTCTTACGTTTAACGAATCTGGTTCGCAATAACAAGCAGCCAAATCGCAGATCCTTAATGAGTATAAAGCGAAAGTGGAACAAGGCGTAATGAGGATTGAGTGGGCCCTCTACATTTTTATCCCTTCATTTTTTTTGCAAGAGAGTCAAATGATATGTCTATAAATAATTAATTGAATTATTTCCTTGGTGTTTAACAGTTTACGGCCTCAAATCTGGAGAATAAAATTTAAAAGTCTTAAAAAATAACGATATCAATTAAAATTTGAGGCCAATTATTGTTTACAGCGTACAAAGGTTTTACCAAAAAGGATAACATCAATAAGGGGTTGAATTTATGTTCTTTAAACCTATAGTGACGATGTATTCACGGCATGAATTCGTTGGGGGAGTAATAAAGTGGTATAGATGCCACTTTTATCTAAGGATATCAAAAGAGAAGAGTGGCGGGGAGGAAATCCTTGTAATAGGATTGGTATTGCATCTTAGCAGGGTGTAATTGCAGAAAAGACAACCATGGCTAAAGAAGAAGATCGATAATAACAGCGGGCACATTATAAATTTATCTTATCGATCCAAACGTTTCGGTAGAGAGTAGGAATTTACAATATGACCGCTATTATCATCGACCGTCAAGTTTTGTGACACCAAGAATTAAAAAAGTACATGAACATTTCGTGACGAAAAGCAAAGCCCAGCAAAGAATGCGCATATGAAACATGTTGAAGATTCAAATTGAACCTACAAAACGAGATATTTAATAACCAAGCTTTCGATGTATTATCACATCATCCTCAGGGTATAATAAACTAGAACAGTGGGTACGATATTTAAGGACACAGTGGTCTAAATAAACAATTTACTTAATAACAAGGGAAAAATAAAAGAGCCTCAAAGGAGAAATTAGAATAGAGAAAGGGCCAATGAGCTTATTGCTTCATTCAAATTCGGCCTAAGTTTAAGTTCAAGATTAAGTTTCATATGCGCATGCTTTGCTTTTCATTACGAAATTATGTTTTCCGCCTGGTAAATCAATTGCAGATACATGAACAAAATTTCATCATAATTTACCAGATTCCCTAATTAGAAACTCAAAATATGGCAAAATGCCATTGCTACCTCGCATGCAACGCTGTTGATTCCAATGCTGTCACACATTAAAATTACGTAAACAAAAGCACATTACTTACGGAGTTTGGGAGATATTGCAAATTGGATGACAGATTCTTCCCATATTTTATCCTGGCTCCTAGAACTTGAACCTCTTTTATTTAGTCCACTTGTTATTAATGTCTTTTGTGATGAGGAAAGGAAGATATCGCCTTCAAAAAGATGCGATCCACCAACTAGGAAATCAAAGATTGAAAATGAGAGCACTCGAGGGAAACGTTTAGAAATCTGAAGACAAATTACACAATATCACATCACGTAAAAAAACCTGGCAGGACTGTTGCTTTTAAAATGAAAATGGATTTCATGTAATTTTGAGAAACTTTAAAGCTAAGGTACAACCTTTTTAAAGTTTGAGTCTTGAAACATAGTATAAACGTAGGACACTACTACTGAAATATAAATCCATAACGCTATTGTATCTTGTTATATATATCAAGTTATTTTAAGGCGATGGGCAATTGCACCCCATCACACTTTTCCTCTCACCACAATAATTGACAAGGAGGTATTGCAGTTTCCAGATCACTCTCTTTACTACATACGACTTTAAAGTATTAACTCTTCAACTAATCAAATTGCATTCCGAGACCTTTTCACATTCTTAAGCTTACGGTTTTAAGTTTCGTCTTTTGTTATCAATTTTGCCTCAGTTTGGAGGATAATACTTCCTTGATATGCATCAAAGGACTGCAATCGTGAGAAGAGGAACGAAATTATTCTGTGAAATATTAAAAGTGGTCTTTCAGAGAATATGGATATTAAATCTAGTCTGACACTAAAATAATGTGCGTTCTTAGTCGTCTAACCAGTGGTCTGTAGCGTTCAAGTAGCATTGAAGTTAAGGAGCTTTGCAGTAAACAACAAAACTCTACAATAAGTAAGATGACACCTACCAATGTCTCCAGGTGGCTCCTTTGATAAAGAATTCCCTCCTCTTGTTTGTCTTCTTCCTCCCCTTTCAAAAGTTTGCTCATTAATGCGCAGGATTTTGTCATGAGCATTTTCAGAAGCTAATGGAGAATAAGATTTTTAATTGAAGCAACTGTACGGATAGACAGGGATAATGCAGCAGTATAAAATAACTTAGAGCTGCAAAGCAAGCAAGGTTTGGGTTATACCAGAATAAAACAGAAGGTAACTAAGAAACATTCAAAAACCGTTCAGACATTTTTCAGAATGAGGAAAGAGGCAAATTGGTTTGAAAATACATTGAGGTTATAATTTACTACAGGAAAGTAGAAAAAAAAGCATAATACATGTCAGCAATCGTAATTTTGTAAACAAACAGCAACGCTGAGAAAAGAATGCTCGCCTGTAGCATACTGTAGAAGGATTAAACATTAAGCGATAGTCAATTAAATAAACTTTGCATGTAAATGTTAGATGATCCTCAGGGTGTAAAAGTTTTGAAAACGACTTCACGATTTAGTGACCAAGTGACCTAACTAGACAAGCTACATAACAGAGAAAAAATAAATGAGCCTGAAAGTAGTAAGAGGCAGACGGACACCATTTATTATTTTTCAATACACTGTAAGTGATGTAATACTTATAACTAAAAGTGGTAATTAGTGTTCCATTTAACACCAATAATTCCAAAATCAGTCATTCGTAATCAGTATATCCAGGGGAAGGTTTTAAAATGATAAACGGAGCAAAATGAAAGTACTTTAAAATCGTTTCCCATTATGGTAAGCCTAACCCGACTGATGAATGATGTCAAGACAAAAAAACATGTTCTTTATATTAAAGCACTTGAGAGATAACCAAAGATCACGATCATAAACTGATGTTTGTCGTGGGAAAAAATACAATTTACTAATTAACAAGAACTAAATGGAGGCAAACATTCGTTTAAAATTTACAAAAGTATTTTACACATAATCTTATCGTGTGAATGCTGCACTAAGGACGTTCAGCCTCGTAGAATGAAAAAGAGCAAGCTCATGACTAACTGTTCGTACGTATGTCCTAGAGAAATAACGTACATCTATCTATATTATGGTTAAAGCCTACTTGGCAGGGTAATAGTCCTTGAGAAATGAAATGTAGAACCTATAGTAGATTCAGATTATAAATCACACGACTCTTTCGATAACTGCCAATTTACCGCAATTTTGCTCTTCATGCTCAAATAGGTCAGGGTCTGACCGGCTTTCGGTGTAATGTCGATGTTTAGTCGACTTGTAGTTACGTCGGGGAACTGAGATCAAATCGACTTCTTTTATGCGATTCTTACTTTCATTGAAGCAGTGGTGTCGTTTAAACGTCCGACATACGACGTCGCCTCCATATTTTCTGTGCAACCAACCGGTGACGTCGATTCAACGTACGAGCTGACGTCGATCCCATATTGACCTGATGTCGAAATGCAGGTTATGTAATATCCACTTTCACTTTGTAGGCATTATACCATAAAGGAATCCCCTTGGTTTTTTTTAGACGTCACATTTTCGAAACTTGACTGCGTTTACTTCTGAAGGCCAGTGCATATTGCTCGATTCTATCCTGTAACTTATGACACGTACGACCTTAATAATCTTTTACATTGCAACACATTAATTTGTAAACTAATTAAGTCTAATGTGTGGCAGGTAGTAGGTCTTTTGGCACTACAAGCAGCAGTGTTGGGGTGCAATAAGCAACACGCGGTTGGACTGTGGGAAACCTTTTTGCATAGGATTATACTTCAATATTAGGAACCTTTTTAGGAGCAGAAGGTTACCAGCTTGAAAAGCTAACAAACTCTCCACATCTTCATTAAAACTTTATTACGGGTTGTTGGATTGCGTTTCAAATTATCAAAGAAACTAAACTTACCTTCACATTCGTTTTAAAATTTGTTTCTTGTGGCGCTTTGCAATTTTGGATATTGTTGTGAAAATATAATTTTGTAGTAACTAATCTTTCTGTACCGTAGTGCCTGATCTCTAAGCCAGGTATTTTGACAAAACCTACACTCCCGAAAGAAAATTATTCTGAGTAGGTTCTACGACTCGTAATAGCAGGCCAAATGTTACATTTAGTTCCGATTATTCTTATTGTAATTACGAAATAGATGAGTACCAGTATAAGTTTTTTGCTTCATTTGTTTCCGAGTGTAGTAAAACGGCTTAAGAAAAAGGTGCGGTATTTTTATGCTAAAGAGACCGCGGCTATTTATATGTTTGAGAAAGTTGTAAAAGAAGCAATAGGATCAGTTCCGGACCAGTCCTTTATGTGCCAAATAGGAAAACGCCTTTCACATATCCCCTTCCTCTTCTATCTGTTCCAAGGGGATGCAGTCATTTCGCTGGTAAACGATCATTTGGGGTCAAAGTAAATATAAAAGCTGAATCAGCTACATGGATTTTAAATCGTATTTAAGATTTGTATACTACACATGCAGAAACCCAGGAAGACGTGATATGTTTTGGTGGCCATTTGTATGAAGAGGCATTACTAGATCTATGACTAAATGTAACAATTAAATAAACAACTACAGAAACGTCTGGACGGCACATACACACACCTTCTCATGAGGGTTCAAAATATCTCATGGAAACAACGCAAACAACGTATTTGTGTGGGCCTCAACTAAATACAAGAATTTTGTTTTGGGCCTTTTACAAAATATACTGCCGACCCCTGTCCTAAAGAGTCAATACTAGCATGTGACGACTGGAAATAAAACACATGCCATGACATGCAAGTTATCGCTTTATGAACGCCAAGCTCTGCAAATGATAAACTCAAAGCGAGGCTTTGATGTCCCTAAATAACCACTGACATAACTTGTCTAAGAACTTTTAAACGCAAGGTTGTACATGTGACCATCATCCTTTGCCAGATGCTGTCAATTCTCTCAACTTAAGCTGAAATTTCTAAACAAAGATAAGTACTTGATTTCGATAATACAAAACTTCTACAAAATGTAAAGACGGATTTCAATAGCTCATGTATCTATAAGGCTGACGATAAGTTTAAGTAGGTTGAAGGCATTTGCGATTTGAATATTGAATCCACACTTTTGGGCGTAATAGAATGTAAGATTGCTTTAAGCTCAGATTGTGTATAACTAAAACATATATTGGATTTACACATGACGATATAAGTGGAATTAGATTAATGCTTTTGGTAAATTAAAACAGTTTGCGCTGTATTTTTACAACAAACGTTTTAATCTCGATTTACAATCTTTCGTTTTAATCTAAGATACTCTATGTGTATGGCTAATACAGAGTTGTTTATCACTATCTTTAAAGAGCTTCTGATTTGCTATTTTGTGATAATTACGTTTGCAACGACACGTAAAGGCAAGTACTCAACGGCATTTAGTGACCTGTGGTTACATTTCACAACTATGTCTCAACTAAATTGTTCTTATTGAGTTTTAGGAGGACGTTACAAAATTGAGATGAACATTGACTACGGAACGCGAGGTCAAACAGTGTTGTAAAGGTAGTATAAAGTGAATCGAAGTCGATTAAGTGTTTCTCTGCCACTTCCTTGCTAACAAAGGTTGGTACCTACAATTATAGGCAAAAATAATGTAAACATTCACTAAATCTCAATGAAAATGGCCAGAATCATCGAATACACTTAGTAAAGGAAAGGGGCTCCCATTTGTGGAATTACACGCTATCTGCCCCTTACCTCCTATCAACAGAAAGGTATGACATGAAAGTCGCCGAAATGAAGGTTTTCAAAATCCATTGTCAGTTGGAACGGAGGTGACGCCAGTTTACTTTAATTTACGTCCAATATTGTAGAATTTAGAAAATCAAACTATGCAAACCGTAAAGACGATAAAGTAGACATTTTGTTAACGTTTGCAGTAAATACTTATTATTCAAAGTTTATAGCTTATATTCCAAGAAAACAGTTGGTGCCAATTAGAAAATAACTCTTTTCCAACAAATTACAAAAAAATTAATTTAGTGTAAATAACGTCATCTATGGTTATGAAATGTTGCGCAATATTAAAAAATTTAATTTAAAACATTCTTCTTGAATTACATTTTGATTTTTAAGGGCTTTTAGTATCTTCAGGGTATTTCAGCATGTATGCGTCGCATTTAGGCAAGATGTTTTAGATTTTGAGAAAATTATTTTCAAAAAAGTATGAATTTTGAATCTACCGAAATGGTTTCTTACCTATAATCCACCGGTTTTTATTTATTTGAGCATTATGACTAAAAAAATCTTCCAAACATCAAAATACAACTCTTAGTTCACTGTTGGTACAAGATGTGATTTTCTCATAATAATTTTGCATATATTGTTATATAAGATTCTCTAACAAACTTCGCCGTATTGCGCAACATTTATTTTTTTAGTTGTTGCAAAATTTCAACAAATTTTGCATTTGACATTTATCACATGTGAGAATAAGAAATGGTCGATACAACTTCAGGAAAGAAAATCTAAGCTTAATAATATAATAATCATGTTTTTCACAGAAAAATTAAAACTGGAAGGTAAAAAAATTTACTGTAGGTTAACAAATCATCAATATCGCAAAAGTTTATGAAAAAATCAAAAACATTTATTCATCATAAGAAGTCTCAGTAGAGGTTAAGAAAAGTCATAAACTTTCATGTCAATCCGGCCAAGCGTTAAAAAGTTATAAGCGGAAATATGTAGCCGCGGGCCTACTACCCCCTGAATTCTATACAAGTTCAACTCTAGTTCCATTTTCATTTGCAAAGATTGAATTGTGTAATGTTCTTACAGGCACGAATAAAAGTAACCCAGTCGGCATTTCAATGTCAGATAAACTACTTTTTTCTTAAGTGAAACATTAACTGGTTATGGGCCATCCACCATTTGCACATATCACAGGGACATGATGTCAAGGGGCAAGGGATTTTAAGCCACCTAGTATTTTTGTGCTTCCTAAATACACAGTAGTAATATTTAGGTTTAAATTAATCTAAATTAAAATTCACTTGTGTTCCCTACAAATATTTACATTGAAATTTTGTCAACATGAAAAAATTCGGATTGAATATTATTTACGTTAAAATTATGCTGTGTAATATATAACATATTACTTATGTCCATTGATAGCGCGATGCTACTCAATCTGAGATCCCTTACCTATATGTTAAATGTAAATGGAATTGATCTCTCAGAGATACACTTATCTCGTGACGGTCCGTCAATGACTGTTTACCTGTGATTCCGGATGCAACTCGGGGACACGTTGATTGAGACATTTGTGGCAGTCAGTACAGTAAAGATGAAACTGTGACAAATGTAAGGACGTCATGTGACATGAGATGCAAGGATCAGATGTGAGGACAATTTTACTTTATATCATTTTCTAGAATTTTCCCTAATGGAAAGATGAGGCTACATAGAACGCCAGGGCGGCGCCACCATATCAAAAGTAGAGGCTGAGATATAAGCGAAGGTTTCTTATTCTTTACCACCTTGTTTATTTTGATTGATTTGTTTGTCTTGCTTTCTTTGTTCTTATTCTTCAGCTTTCCATCGGTAAGTTTTAGAGGCGGTTTTCATCAAAACCCTGGATCCTTTACTTTGTCGACAAGAGGAGTTTGTGTTTTCTTTGAAATTGTTCCATTATTTTGGCGCTCCAATAATATTAGTATCTCTTTACGATTGTCCAATCAGCGGTCGACAAATATTTGCTTCGATTCCTTTCTTTGTTGCCAGTTATCATAAATGATGCTTGAATGTTTGAACAACTCTTTCAAGGACGAGTCATTCTGATGAGGGTGCAACGAAACCGGTAAATGGCACTTCACTAATGACTCCGTTATTAAATATTATAAATTCTTATTCTTCTTTTCTTATCACCCCTCTTCTTGTCTTTTTTGGGCTCTGTCCCATATTGTTCTTATGTCCAGGTTAGGTCCAAAGTTCTTTGCAAATGTCCTTCTTTGGCCGCCTCATGATCGTTTTCCAAGCAATTCCTACTTACGCTCAGAGCTTCTGATTAGTCCTAGGAATCTTAGCTGTCTTTTCTTTACCTGTAGTAGCAGCTGACGCATCTGTTTCACTTTCTTAAGAACCTCGTCATTGATTAAATTGTCAACATATGGGACTCGCATCATTTGTCGAAGGAAGTACATCTCGGTACATCTCAGCTGCAGCGATGTTCCTTTCTATTTTTTAGCGAATGTTCATACTCCTTGCCAGAAGAAATTTACTCTGTCTGTAGAGGTAATTAAGACCCACAGCCGCCCTAATGGGACCGCCACTGAGCGGACTTCACAGATACATCTCAGGCTAGCAATTAAAAATCTACAATTGACGTTGCCTTTGCTAGCTATTTATCCTTCGAAAAGTCTACAAATTAGTAAGAAAACCTTAATATTTTACAATGCTTCCCACCAATCATTTGTTAACTCAGCAAAAGAGCTATGAAAGAGGCTTTTATGACTAAGTAAGCACCGTGAGAACTTTGAACACATGTCAATTTGCTTTTTAATTGTAAAGACTTGTTAGTTTGACGGCAGGTGAAGTCAAGAAATTCAGGAATTTGTCCTAAGGATTACTAAGTATCTTTGGATAGTAGAAAGAGAAGAAGTTTGCTGAGACTGAAGAGCAAACGAAGGATTGCATTCACAAATATATAAATCTGTCCAACTTAAAATTATAAGAAGACAATTCGCACGTAAGCGAAACGCTACCATTAACAACTATTAGGTAGATGGTACAAAGTCTCAAAGAGGAGGTTAGATAAGCAATGTTCAGTTTAGTACCATGAACTTTGCCAACGAAGTTTGCTTTTGACTCTGAACCATGCAGCACGAATCATTCTTCTCCAGTTTTTTCGATCATCTCTTGTTTGGAATAACCTAGAATGATGATCGATGTAAGAGATTAAAATCATACTGCAGTGCTGAACATGACAGGTGCATATAACCTTGCCGGCATTGATTTATTCCTGACCTTAATTGCAAGGTGATGAATGAGTCATGTTTGCATCCATAACTTTAAACGTTGTTCACATATTTAAAAGTACGTTAACAAAGACACTAAATTAAGTAAAAATCCTCATTATATAGATTCAAAGACATACTTAAAGCTACTGAGTAATTTACAAATAATTCGTGACAGTTTTCCACTTTTTTCTTTTAGGGGTCACCATTACCAGCTGCACACACCAGCAAAACTTAAAACTTGATATTGAAATTCATGACAACAAAAGTACACAACACTATGATAAGGGGATCTCGTACTTTAAAATCTACTTCAAAAATATGACGTCTAAGCGCAAAGAGATTAACCTAAGTGAAATTTGTTGTCGTTTATGTAATTAAGTTAGTGACGATGGGTGCAAAATGTAATGAATCTGATCGAGAGACGCGGTAAGGACAAACCTAAAGTTCCAACATTTTTCAGCCTTCACGCTTGAGGATTATGATGCGATAAGGAGAGGGTCCCAAGCCCTACAGGTAGCTTTCATCCCTCGATCCTGAAAGATTATTGCACGACGTAGTGCAAACATTATGTACTTAAATTTGAAAGACCAAACATTCCATTAACCTACATGAATCTCCCATTTGACAGCACTGCTTGAAAACCCAGATTGTACTAAAATGTAAACGGACAATTGCTTCCATATCATAGGCCAGGCTCTTTTTATTTGTTTTGATAATTTAACTTTTTACCACTTTCCCACTATATCTTATTTTATGCGTGCGTTTATATTCGTGTAGAGTTATCTTTAGATCATTGCTTTTTCTCCGCTTCTTGATGGATGATTTTCATGCAGTTAGTTTTATCTAATTATCAATTAGCTTCTCACTACTTTGAAGATTTCAACACTAAAGGATAGTTTAAAAACTGAAAATATCAAGGCCCTTTCTTTGAAGATTCTCAATCTTCACGCAAAGCCAGGTCTGCATTTCATTTTGTCTTTCTGGATTAAGTCTGCATAAAAGCAAAAAAACCTTTGCTATGTAGACTAAAACAATTTTTTTTTCCATTGGGCTTGTAAAATTTATTAAGTTGTAGTTGACGCTCATACGTCCAAACTTGCAAGCCATTTAGGCGGTCCAAATTCTGATTGGCTCATTAAATATAAATACAGGTGGGCTTACTCCTTCGTACGTTTCATTTTCGCCATCTCTGATGATTGTTCTAAGAGGAGCGTCAGACCAAAAAAGCTTCTAAGTAGATAATGTTTTCGCCATTCCGTTCA
>JAAAKM020006971.1:9625419-9637105 GCA_010016025.2 Alatinidae sp. Z8VKAUB7J3 | reverse complement strand
CCAAAATTTTCGCGGTTTTGCACAAGTAACTACACTTTGTCAACGTTGCAAAACAGGAGAACCACAACGTCATAAGTTAGTTTGACACGGCAGTCTCTCACCTTAGCTTTAATTGGCGCAGTGTCGCTATCTGCTGGCGTCTTGTTTACTTTATCTTTCGGTGTCTCTCTAAAAAACATAAAGACAACAATCCATCAAAAAAAGAGACTGCTTTTCATCGTGGCTTATGCACTATAACATGTACAACACAAACAGAATACGACAATAACAATTCTGAAGCAGATCTTTTGCTATAGCCGCTATTTCTTACAGGTCACGGCAAAACTGACCTTCTGACTAACCTGATGGCGGAAAACCTTCTTTTTCTTATCATACTAATACTAGTCGCTGCCAAAGCAGTCCTCGCTGTTATTTTTTACTGTAGTTGTTTTAAATTGTTGACTCCGTCATTAAAGATACAGAGAGTAGCTCATGATTAAGGTGATTTGAGGGTAGACATCGTCAGAAACAAATCTCTTTCCGAACGTCAAATATAGTCTACCGCAATGGAGAAACGCAAATTAGAAAATTTGACAACACAGCCGGATCAAACTGTAAGCACATACGGTATAGGGAGAGAAGCTGCGAAAGCAGACCTGCGGTCATAAGCACAGACGGGGGAACAAGAGACAGAGGGGGGGGTGGGGGGGCAATTGAAGCTGATCGGTTGGCTTTACATAAAAAAGGCTCTAAAAATCTGAGTTAAGAATACTTTAGACGACAATAAAAAGAGATACGATAAAAGCTAGGAACCACATCATCCTCTCCATCAATACTTAATTTTCGTTTGAACTAGAAGCTTAAAACTTAATAGAAAAAAATAAGACTTTCTTAAGGCACTTTCTATATCTGAAAATTATGGATACTTGATGCTACCACTGAAAAAGGGTAAATGCCATTAAATGAAAGTGTTAAAAAAAGTTTGGAGTACCATAAGCTTTTGAAAAGAACACTAGAGAAATAGAAAATAAGTCACCAACGGGGATCGAACCCACGCTTTTGCTGCGTGCGCTCTACCAACTGAGCTAGGTGACCTCCGATGTTAACACACTCTTATTTCTCTAGTCCCTACATTAGCTCCCAATCATCTACCGCTGGTCATCGATATCCAGCTCAACGCAATTGGAGATAAGCCTCTTTGCTCCACGCGACTTGACCAAGGAGGTAAAGCCCATTGAAAGTAGAAAGTATAATCGAAAAGAGAGGATTTGAAATGTCAACGCACGCCGCGAAAGCGTGGATCGGGTTCGATCCTCGGTAGTGACATATATTTATTTCTCCAGTATTCTTTTCAAAACTGACAATTCTAATCCTCGTTTCTCGATGATAGTACGATAAGCAGTGCGTCTGTTTAGTATATTAATTAAGGAAAAAGCAACTGAAAAAAAGGTTACGCAAAATATTTCCCTCCACAATAAATGAATGAAAACGGAAATAGTTATGTAACATGATGGAAAGGCATAGTACCCGTAGCAAACAGCATTTTGCGGTGTAAAGCCTAGAATATAATTTAGTGGTAAGCAAAGAAGGGGATACTTTTAGAACATCGCAGACACAAAGAAATTTCAAATAGCACAGCTTAAAAGGACAAGAAGAAGTCAGGCAAACATATGCAGCATCATCATTAATCATATGCTATAGTCACACGTAGGTAAGGACCAGGTTAAATACATGAAGTTAGCGAACTACGAGAAGATGCACAAGAAGCAGAAAATAAACCAGAATAAGAGTCAGGTAAAACAAGAGGAACAGAGAACAGGAACAATAAAAGAATAAGAAGATTAACAAAAAGGGCAATAAAGGGAATAAGAACGGAAACAAGAACACGGTCATAAACAAGAAGAAACCCAGTTGAGAAGCAAGAGGAAGAACCATAAGGAGATACTCCAATTGTAGGATTGGCCATATTTGCAGAGCTGCGACGTGACTTACTACCCTATTTCCAAAGCTTACAACCCACTCAGGAGGTTACTCTTCAGTTTACAGTTCTCACATATGCTTGCTGTGATAATTCGATGGACACCAGTGTACTTACGTCTTGGAAACTACCTTAGACTTCAATACATAGGAATGTTCATTTCTTTTGTAATCTTGCAAGACCTAAAGACGTCCGTCACAATCACTTACTTGGGTTTTTCTTTCGGGCCTCCCAGCGACGCAAACAAGTCGTCCTCCATGTCATCTTGCTCATCGTCGTCAAACAAACTGATGACAGTTTTTGCTTTCGCGTTGCTTGCCTTTATAGGAACCTCCTTTTTCACTTCAATCTTCGATTCATCTATCATTGGGAAAAATTCCACATCGGCGTCATGATCTTCTTAGTACACTTGGTATCGCACAATTGACAAAAAACTTCAATAGATAAATATAACGCTTAAAAGAAGCCCTTGAATGCCATTCTACCTGCATGCACTAAAGCGTTAACTATTACGTGGTATCTATAGTATACGTATTGTTCAGGTTACACTATTATCAAATTAAGTCTGTCATACATACCTACACAAAAGGAAACCCACTCTAACCTTTATTACACTTTATTCAGGTAAAAACGGAAAAAATCTATTTACAAATACCAACACTTATCTGGAAAGAATGTACAACGATATGTCTTTTCGGCAAGTTCAAATAGTCAAAGAAAACCTTAAACACAATCTATCTGCTACATTCCCAGCTCTTTCTACATAGTTTATCGTATTCATATATGTTTGATTCTCCGAAGATCCACTGGTGACGTAAAAGTAGGGGATACGGTCTTAAAGTGCTTTGTATTCCAATAAAGTACCGTGTATGTGGGAACGGCGTAAGGAAGTGCACTGTACAATATTTATACATTACATTTGCTTTCCTAAAGAGTATAAGAGTAGACTTCCTCGTCTTGGAATAGATGCCGTTGAACCTCTCCATTTACTGGTATGCTTGTACTTGACAGTTGTTCTAAATTTATCGTAAGATCTATTACTGGGTCGGTTAAATGGACTGACAGGACTTACATGAAAAACAGTTGGAAAACTGATGTAAAAAACCTGTATAAATATTACCAAATAAATAAATAAATAATTGTAGTAGATGTAAACATATCTTGTATCTATTGCTTGGTTTATTGGGGGTAATCATGTTTAATATAGTACACTAACTGAAACCTGATTCATATCCAGCCAAAACCAGTGAGGGAGGGGATGGGTAATTTATTAGATCTTTGAGATAAAAACAACCCAGATTAATTCAATGATCAAACTTTGGTCACCATTGATAATGTAAGATAACATTAATATTCAAAGCTTTGCTTACAGGAATTGACATACAGTGCTGAACCAGCAAACACAACCAGACTCAAATCCATAGTGCATAGCTATGAGGAATCAGATAAATGGTGTATGTGAGATAAATTGAGCATAAGGAACATAAAGCAGAATGTAATAAATGGGGGTTCAACTGAGGGTGGGACAGATATTTGAAACTGGCTAATTAGTACATGATTGTCAGCAACAGAAAACATTTACTTATTTCATTACAACAAAAGATTTTTTATATTTTATTATTCTAACCCCATAAACACAACTAGTATGCGTTCAAGCAGTTCAACAACATCTTTGAAGAAGTTTAATAAGTCCTTCTTGTGTCAGGTTTTTGCCATGCTGTTCTGAAAACATTAACTAATGTCTGGCTAGTTTGCCTCTTGGACAAGGGATTTATTTGTTATATTGTTCTTCTCACACAGAAGCACATCATTGAACCAATCCATTTTACAGTAAACGTCATGATTGACCTTAGGCGTAGGGCCATGTTTTGTTACTACTGTTGTTGAGAGTCTCATTTAGGTGAGCAAGAATGATAAAATGGAATATACATCAGTTTGAGAATATTCCACAGAAAAAAAATATATCAAAAAGAGTACTCAAATCCACAACCTACATTTTCATGTTTTGTACTCTACTGACTGAGTCTGGTGACTTCCAGTGTCAACAAACTTTATATATTTCTCTAGTCATAGCCACATCAGTTCCTAATGATCCACCGACATGGACACCCAGCTCAACACAATTGAAGACTGGCCTTTCTGGCCAATGTGATTTGCTGGAGTAAGCACTGTGAATTGGCCCATCATAGTAAACTGTTAAAATAAGGAGTGACCTAGCTCCTTTGGCAGAGTCCTGGTGTTGACATATTTTTTGGTTCTTTAGACCTCAAACTGATATTTAAAATCTTTAGTTTTCATGATAAAATGGAGTGCATAATGGTAGTTGCCGTTAATGTATCTGGTGCGTAAAAAAGTTGTATTTTGAAGGCTTTTAGATCTCTGAAAGGTGTGTTTTTACTTTGAAGTCAAAAATTAAAAGTTGGTGAATTGTTGGGAAGTGCTAGTAGGTCCTGGGGGCAGGGGGTGTAAGAAAAACCATAAATGTTAATAAGCATTCCCTCTATTTGGCACCAAAGAGTAGTCATCAACATTGTTCTTAAACCATGAAGACATGATGTGTAATTGCACAATCTTTATGAGCAACCACTTTTAGGTAATTTTAATTGTGCATTTTACAATATATTTTTGTGGCGACTAGAGAAATAGAAGTGTGTTAACATCGGAGGTCACCTAGCTCAGTTGGTAGAGCGCACGCCGCAAAAGCTTGGGTCACGGGTTCAATCCCCGGTGGTGACATACTTTTCTATTTCTCTAGTGTTCTATTCAAAACTAATATATTTTTGTCAGTAAAATTAATTGACTCCACTTAAGATACTTGAGATCTGGCCTGTCTTTTAACTGACCCCCAAACTTTGACTATGGCCACAACACTCCTTATTTTATGTTAAGACCTGTTGTGTGCATACGGAGCCAATAAGGAGCCATTTAAGCAGCCTTATTACCATTGTACCAAATTCATCAACTTGTGATCTGACCCCAAACATCTGAGTTACTTATTAAAATCACCTTTTAACACTCCCTCTTCATCTTACTCTGAATAAAATAGCATTGGCATGGTTTATTTCAGTTTAGAAGAAATTTTCTGATGAGAGGGCTAAACATTTACTGGTAGTATTAATTAACTAATTTGGTATTCCTTGATGATGTCATGTTTACCTATTTATTGCTACTTAGGCTTGTTGCTAGGCTGTGTCTTAGCTTATCATTGTTGTTTTCATTTCAAGGCAACTACACATCAAGAACTTTGCACTTGATAAAAGCCATGAAGTCTATATGTTTAGGTATTTATTGTGGTTTTGTATGTACTCTTTGGTCTCTAATAAACGGGGCATTGAAAACAATATTTTTGGGAAAATAACTTTTGTTAGTTGTGAAATAAAAATAAAACTAAAAAGGTATCAACGTAAGGTACATTTAAGCCTCTGAAATTTTTATATCACTTAAATATCATCATCAAATAAATCCATTGAAATGTTTCTTTTAACATCAGCAAAGCTGATTTCCCAAAATTGATAAGCGGGGGTGTTCAAATAAGCTTGGGGGATTCCAAAATTAACAAGCCTCCCCCAATTATTGGAGACCAAAGGGGAGCGTTTCTATAGCAAGGGCCGAAGTTTCAATGATAATTTTTCTTTCTCTCTCAGCTGGTGAGGCTGCTGATCGACCAAAAAAGAAAAAAAGAAAAGAGAAAGGAAAGAAGGAACAAGAAAAATCAGACGAATTACCTTTGTCAGATTGTGTGGATGAGGAACAAAACGTAGAGGAAACAGAACCGATTCAGAAGATGCATGTTGATGAGCCATCTGAATTTGGTGAAAATCCTGAGACAGGGGAAAGGAAGAAGGAAGGGAAAACAGCAAAGAAAGAGAGAAAAAAGTTAAAGAAGAAGAAGAAAAAGAACTTGAAAGTTAAAGGAAAAGATGAAGGGAAATGTTCTGCAGAAGGTAACAAACTTGAAGATCAAGAAGCTGTGGACAAGGAAGGTGAAAGCCATGCTGAATTATCGGCAACCAGCTTTTCGAAGGCAGGGTCTGCTACAAATGACCAAATGGACGATTGGATTGGACTAGGAGCCCCAGATGAAGTACTTTCTGCTTTGTCTGAACTGAAGTTTAAATCCCCAACAGCAATACAGGCAGCAGTACTACCAGCCGCCATTCATTACCGTCAAGACATAATTGGTGCTGCGGAAACTGGCTCTGGGAAAACCCTTGCTTTCGGGATCCCAATAATTGCCCACATACTGCGTTTGAAGAACGAGTTAGGAACAATTGACCAAAAGACAAAATATTCGAATTCAAAAGGTGATGAGAGAGATGGAAAAAATGTTGATAGTGTTGAGAGTGAGGTAGCAAGTTTGAATCCCGCAGAAGAATTTGCCAAGCCTTTGTATGCGCTAGTCTTGACTCCAACACGGGAACTTGCAATTCAAGTAAGAGACCATATACAGAAAGCTACGAAGTATACAGGCGTAAAATGTATAGCTATTGTGGGTGGTCTTGCGCCCGCAAAGCAAGAGCGATTGCTTCAAAAGTGCCCCGAGATTGTAGTTGGTACGCCCGGCCGGCTTTACAAACTTATATGCGATGGTCAGAGCCACTTAAACAAGCTAAAATCATTGAAGTATCTAGTAATCGATGAAGTGGACAGAATGCTTGAGCATGGGCATTTTCAAGATCTTTCTTCCATTTTAGACTTGATGCAGAAATCAGATGAGAAACGTCAGTGCTTCCTATTCTCAGCCACGGTGACCATACCCCAGTACCACAAACGCTGGAAGAAGCAACAACAGTCAAACGGAAAGAGCGAGATTCAGTCACTTGTTGATAAAATTGGTTTAAACCCCAAAGCCAAGGTAGTTGACCTCACCACAAAACATGTAGCAGCAGAGCACTTAAAACAGAAACGTGTTGTGTGCAATGAGAATGATAAGGACTTGTATTTGTACTATTTTCTTCTGACACACACCGGACGGACCTTAGTATTTGTCAACAGCATCGGAGCATCACGTAGGCTGTGTTCAATACTAGCCATTCTTGGCCTGGAGCCGCTCCAGCTGCATGCTGGGAAACAGCAAAGACAGAGATTGAAGGCCCTCGACCGATTCAAAGAGCGCGAGAAGGGGCTTTTGGTGGCAACGGACGTCGCTGCAAGAGGCTTGGATATACCAATGATTGAAAACGTAATTCATTACCACTTACCAAAGGACCCCAAAATGTATATTCATAGGAGTGGGCGGACAGCGCGTGCTGCAAGAGAAGGTTTGAGTATCATAATAGAAGGACCAACGGATGTGGACTCTTACAAAAGAATTTGTCAGCTAATGAAGACTGATGGAGAACTGGAGTCATTTTCAGTTGATATTAGCTTTCTACCAGGATTAAGGAAGAGGATTGACCTTGCCCTTAAAATCGATAAAGCTCAGCATAAATTCAGTAAAGCTTCCGCAGATAAAAACTGGTATAAACGAACAGCTAAGGAGATTGAGACTGATGCAAACGAATTTAATTTTGAAGATGAAGACGCGAAAGGAGAGAGTCAAATGAGACTGAAAATGCTTAAAAAGGAACTGGCTTACTTACTGAAGTTGCCCCTGATACCAAGAGGATTTTCAGGGTCGTTTCCGACGAAATATGGAACACTACTACAACCAGGATTACCTCTTTCAAAGTAAATTTCACTGTCTACATGTATTACAGTTTTCGGTTAGAAACGAAACCTTTGGTGATACTTCGTATGTGATCGTTAATGTACAATGGAATGAAGTTTGTGATCAGAAATATTATTTCTCTAAGCCATTAGGTGGCTAAGGGAGTGACCACATATTACGTAATCACGTTGCGATAATTTTTGATCCCTTCCCCTTGTAATCCACCGAAGTCTTAGAGAGATCTTCTCGTAAATTACGTTAGCTTTAGCTACTCACACGTTCATTTAAATGACTTTGAATTTTCAAATACAGTGTAAATTAGACCATAATTTTTGAAAGATTTACACGCGAAGCGTATTTTGTATTATCAGCTCGAACCATCAACTGAGGCTCCTTCAATATTTTCCTTCATTCTAAAGCTCCTTCATGGTTTTCCTTCATTCTGAAGAACCTTCAATATCTTCCTTCATTCTAAAGCTCCTTTAATATCGTCCTTCATTCTAAAGCACCTTCAATATTTTCCTTCATTCTAAGGGCCCTTCATGGTTTTCCTTCATTCTAAAGCATCGTCAATATCTTCCTTCATTCTAAAGCTCCTTCAATATCTTCCTTCATTCTAAAGCTCCTTCATTGTCTTCCTTCATTCTAAAGCTCCTTCATTATCTTCCTTCATTATAAAGCTCCTTCATGGTTTTCCTTCATTCTAAAGCTCCTTCAATATCTTCCTTCATTCTAAAGCACCTTCAATATCTTCCTTCATTCTTAAGCTCCTTCAATATCTTCCTTCATTCTAAAGCTCCTTCAATATCTTCCTTCATTCTAAAGCACCTTCAATATCTTCCTTCATTCTTAAGCTCCTTCAATATCTTCCTTCATTCTAAAGCTCCTTTAACATTTTCCTTCAAGCTATAACAGAAGGGAAATGAAACGGTAACAATTAGGTTTAATTTAAATGGCGATTCTGTCAAATGACAAGTAATCTGTCGGGATTACCAGTTATCAATTTTTTCAATGAGGGCCTCTTCTTGTTAGCAACTCGCTACATTTTTTAAGCCACCTGTATAAGAACGTCATCTTATTGAATTCGTCCGTTTTGAAAGGTTGGGAGGTTATTTGACAAAGGCAGTCAGTAAGCATTTTTCCCGCAGTCATTCTTCACTTTATCCGCAGTCATTCTTCACTTTATCCGCCGTTCCCGCCCTATTCAAGCATAAGCATCTGTAAGGACGTCCTCCTCCATGATTACACAATATGTAAACTCTCCCTTACCGCCGTGGCTGACGTTTAATTCAATATTTAACAATTCTCCGAGCAACACTCCAGCCTGAAATTGACCTCTTGGGCCTAAAGATTTGGTCGTGAAACTTGAATTTTGTGAGTTAGTGATAAGTTAATATGCCTCAATCACAATCTACGGCAGATGTGCGCAACCAGTGGCCCCACTTCTTATCAGGGGACTGCGCTGAGAGATCGCTTCTCGGCCTTTTGTCAAGGAATGGATGTAGTATCTGTTCTCATTGATGACAGATGCTTTCTATGCTTAACGAGATGCGGTCCTACTGGGCGGTCGAGCCTGCCTCATGGCTTGCTTCTCTGCCCGGTAGCCTAAATTGAGGGGCGTTGCCCGTGGACGCCCCAGCTGCCCTTTATTTATTAATTTGCCTTTTTGATGGCTTTTCTGTTTATTTAGGGTAGTTTCAATGTCGGGCCCACTGACCATCAGGGGTTTCATTGAGAGATTGCAAACAGTGGTCTGTCGATTTGTTTGCAAGGAACGGGTGTAGTATCTGTTAACATTATTTACAAATTTTTCCCATGATCCGTGAGAGGCGATTCTATTGGACGGTTGAGGATACCTGATTACCCAAACTTTTATGTGTTGCCACTAGATACCACGGGTGCCCTTTATTTATTGCTTAGGCTGCTCGGTGGTTTTACTGTTTATTTGGAGTAGTTTTTATAGTCGGACACACTGCTCATCAGGGGACTTTGACCGAGAGATCACAACCAACTCCCGAGCTGCGCCCTTTGAGAGACTTGCGCGATTAGTTGAATAGCGGCCACCATCCAGTTTGAACTACACATTTGCCTCTATGGGTAGAATGTGGCTTAATACACAAAAGGATGAGAGCTATTGGTCAGTCAGTGCGATGACTCAGCGAAGGAAAAACGAACGTTCCCTGACATTGATCTTTTTGCTGTGTAGAATATTACTGAACAACTGCCAAAATATTGCACATTTGGAAAATTTGAGTCTGCTCCTTTCTAGGTAAAGGCAGTACTCTGCTGCGGCCTAGGAGTTTAAAAAGCATTCGCATTCTTAGCCTATTAAAGGATTCATGATTATCTCAGAAACAACTTTATATTTCCACAGTAAATGACTTATGGCTTTCGCTCGATTTTAGGGACTTCTACTGAGTAACCATCATAGATTTAATAACAGCTTTGAATTTGCCCCCCATCAAAATTTGACTGGCAATCTCTCAATCAAAGACCCCTGATGAGCAGTGGGCCCGACATTGAAACTATCCTAAATAAAAAGAAAAGCCACCAAACTGGCTAGCTAATAAATAAAGGACGTGGCTGGTGCAGACGAGTTTTACGTTTGATTCTTCATGCGACTATGCGTCTTATTTAGATATGGCTCCTTTCCAACACTCCTTTTAGAAGAAAAATATGTCGGGAAATGCCCCCTCAAAAGAAATTTTCACTGACAAATTACTAGTGTCATGTAACCAAAAGGAAGTCCATAAGTATTCAACTTTAAGCCCTCATGAGAGCTCTTTGAGCTCATGGAAATACATTGTTTATGTATTTCTGTGGCCACTATCAGGTTAGGATGTCAAGTTCCCATTGTAGCCTTGTTACAAAGACCAGGGTGAAAAACAGGGTATGCACTGTTTTCTGCAAACTAAGAAATTCCCATCAAAAGCTTCTTGATTCTCCGATCTTTGTCCTTGTTCTGTAATGAATTGTTTTGTTGAGAAAGAGTGATTTCTGTCAACAGCTGTTTCTTTCTTTTCACCAATGTGAGCATTTCAATAGACTGCGAAGAAGGCGTCCTTTTCACACTTACGCATTATCAAGAAAAAAAGCCACTGGTCAGTGTTGTCTGCAAAGTTGAAACTGAACTGCAAAAGTTCAACTTGAATTTGGATTCGGATTATCTTACCACACATGTAGAAGACCAACCGGATCGTCCAAAACAACAAGGAGGGATAGCGTACTCCAAGATGACGTCAGAAAGCCAGGAAAAGCATGCGAAAGAGGATATCAGTAGAGCGTCACTTTTGGTAAAACTTGGATCGGTCTTTACAGTGCTTGCTGTGCCTCTGTACTTCTATGTCACGTACAAGCATGCCATTTTTGCACCTTATCAACTTCAGCCTGAAAATGCAAGCATGACGAATCGAATAGTGTTTGCCCTGCGCTTACAGGTTGTACCACTGGCGTTAATGTTTGCAGTGATCGTCATCATTAGCCAGATTCGTTTTCACACAACTGCAGTTATTCCTTCCCAAAATGAAACTCAAGCCATCGTTTACACACTCAGATGCATTCTTCAGAACACCGTGGAACAAATACTGTTCTTTGTCTTTAATATCTTGACGTTTGCCAGTGTTGTCCCAGCGTCGTATCTGCACATGGTGATTGCATTCTGTGTGCTGTTTGTGATCGGGCGGATTTTGTTTGCTGTTGGATATTTGGTAAGCTCTGGAGCAAGAGCATTTGGAATTGGGCTAAACTTTATTGGAAACGGAGTCTTACTGGTGATTAATTGCTACTTACTTTTTACACAGGGTTTGTTATCTGGCCTTGGGGCTACATAACACAAAGGTAGCTGTTACCCAACGGGGGTCCAGGGACTCCTTAAGGAGGTACTTGAAATTTCAAAAAGGGTAAAATTGCGACAAGGTGTACTAGGGGGTCAAAGTTACAGTTAGGGGGCCAAACAGCTAAGAGCATGTTGCATTGTTTCGCTTACGTCAATTGCCAAAACCAAGAAAAGGGCAAATAAATCTTGTATCTTATTTCTCCGCCAGTGCTCGTATTTTCGTCTTCCTCATGGTAGGTAAGTT
>JAAAKM020006971.1:9606826-9617768 GCA_010016025.2 Alatinidae sp. Z8VKAUB7J3 | reverse complement strand
CCGGATCGATCTGGGCCACCCTGTATGCTTCAGGGGGTACTTATCTTCCATGTGACGTCAAGAGAATTCAGTGTTTAGTAAAATTAAGCTACAGCGTGACCCTTAATAAGGTACTGCAAAGGTTTGTCTTACTTACTCAATCAGTATCCAGGTAACGTCGGTTATTCCTCCTAGTAATGCATATTTAAACTCTCAGCCTTATTCCATGCCCCCAAGTCAGCGGATACACGTGCAAGTCAGCCGCTAATCAAGTAGCTTCTATAATGTCTACGGATATTGAAATAAGCAGTCTAGTGGTTCTAAATGGAGTAACCAGCATTTAATATACTCTTGCGCCTTGGAGAACAGCCGTAGTGGCTGCAGAGAGCAACAACAATTGACATTTACAGAATTTGGTTCAGGCGCGTAGCAACGGTAGTTGGGCCCCCTACGACATTTTCACTATGGGAGCCTCCGGGCAAATTAGTGCAAAACAAGGACCTTTACTCGCGCAGTGAGTGGTTATTCAGCTGGGGTGTCTGGGGGCGTTGTGAGGCCTTCCATGGGGGTCCGGAAAATTTCTCAATTTTGACTATTGCATAGCCCTGAAACCCCTATTTTGAGCCCTTTTAGGGCGGTTTTACTCTTTTAAAACATACAGCTTTTAAAAGAAAGTATGTGTTTGAAAACGTTAGATTTCTCTCGTTCTCCTTAAGATTTTGCATGGGTCTGGGGGCCTCATGATATCACAATCTGGTCAGGGCCCCTAGGACGTGCACTCCCCGAACCCCGCCTATTAAGCGCCTGATTTGGTTGTTTTACTTCACAATCCGGGCTTTATTTACCATTATCAAAAAACTTACGTCATAGCTGACATCTCAAAAATTCTGAAACACCTTCATTGAGGATTTTGAAAACACTGTCCTAAGCATGCAAGAAGGCTTAAGTGGCGTGCACAACTTGACCACGAAACTGTTGAATCGTTGAAAGGCCTTCACAACCAGAAGACAGTCCCTTTATAGGGCAGTGTCCTTTATACACATTTGTTACTGTTTTAGGCTCCCATTTCTGCAGGAACGCATTCATCATCATCATCATCTTGCGGTCTCGGCCGAGATAGAATTCACTACACTCTTCCAATATTCCCAATCTTTCATTGCTCCTGAAAGGTCTTCTTTGGCAATAGATGTGTTTCTATGTAATCTCTCTGGAAGTTAACTTACGAGACCGATTGTGAGATGATGGATGCCTCCATAGTACAAAAGATGAAATAAGTTCATCTGTGGCACGTGCACAATGTCCAGCAAACTGGACACGTCTCTTTTGAACTAAGGTTGATACTCTTGGTAGGTCTCCATATATCATATCTAGGGTTATGTGGTTTCGCCATGAAAGATTCAGGAACGTATAAGTTGCTCCTAAACCTGAGCTGAGTCGATTAAGTTGAACTCTCAGTGGCCTAAAGACGCTGTATGAGGAATCAAGTATTCATTTGACTACGTTAGAAGATCTTGTTTAACATCTTTAGCATTTGTATGAACGCACAGACAAATCATTTCATCTCATTTAACAAAATAAGGTAGCAGTTTCACCTCTTCTATCCTTGATTCAGGATTTTAAATCCATTTTCAATACATGTCAACCGTCGTATCATTGCAAACCTTAAACGTACATCTCATTTTTTACGTTAGAATTGTTTGTGAGATCCGTAACGCAAACATGTCCTGGTCTCTTGAGAAGGTAATATTCTTAGCTGACGCAAATAAAAGTTCAAAATTGGTTTACATTTGTACACACACGGGACAATTACAACAATCTTGGTTGTAATAACGAAATCACAAAGGTCTGGGGAAAGGGGGCTGCCATTCAGTAAAACCTGCGCAATGTAGGTCAACATTTTGGGTTTAACAGCTATCGAGTTTGGAGTCAAGCAGACACCAAGAAAAGAAGAAGAAAAATTGAGTGTTCTTTTACTCACTAATGTTACTCTAGAGTCTACAAATGGTAACTATTTCATCTCAAACGAAACCTCAAATCTCCTCTTCACAAGGAGGCTAAGACCTGACCTCAATCTTGCTGTATGACTTACAAACATGAAATTTGAGAGGAAAATGAGAGATCCAGGATACGCCTTTAACGGGTCGATAAAACATATTATTCTATTTATTGCCTTAAATTTTTTTCATTATTCACCAAGTAAAGACTTTCCTTCGGTAAACATTACCAATTTAAGATCGTGGATCAGACCATTGTTTGTTCAACAAGGCTAGTTTAGCAATTGGGTTCTTCTTGCTAGACTGGTATCGTCAACTCCAATAAATTATCGACAGGTTTTATGCTTATTGTTGTACTGAGTCCGTTAAAGAGGCTTTGTGGCCAGCCCACAAGAGTTTATTTGCAGCCACACCTAAAAGCAAATTAACGATAAAGGCTGATTCTAGTGAAGTCTATTCTGTTATTCATACAATAAGACCTTGAACAACAGGAGAGAAGCGGCATGTCATACATTGGTATTCTGTTGCTAGCTGACACTTTAAAAAGTAGGTCACTTCGCACTCCACAAAATTGACGAGAGGGGGGAATCCAGTATATACAAGACTATGAGCGTATCTTAAAACAATGTTGATTGATGGCAATATTCAAGAGAATGAATCTAACTCACCTGCAGATGACTGAAACACATGTCTTTTACAATAAACAAGATAAGAGAGACAGCATAACATCATTAGGTCGAGTTTTCTATCACTCGTTTGACAAGTTCTCTGCAACTCTGGCGATCCACCATCACTCTCGAAATGTCCTCCAAATGCACAACCCCCAGTTTGTCATGAAAAGTTGACCAACATAAATGCCATCGAAACAGCATGACTTTGTGGCACTTAGGCAAGCATGGACTGTACCCATAGTAGCACACTTACTTTCATAATTGCGACTTATTCTATTGGGAGTATCATGTGAATACAGCTGACATCGTACCATACCTGTAAGAGGACGTATGCCTATCTCACATGAGTCGTTTGATCGCACATGACTAATTTAAACAATGGTAGTTATACCGATTTGGTCATCATATGATGGCGATAGGTAATCATAAGTTCCTCTTTTCTCATATGATACATAGTAGGTAGAGTAAAGGTCACTTACCCTTTTGTCCTTTGACTCCTATATAAGCAGGTCCAAGTTTAAGTTAATGTTAGGAGAGTACCATCGCGAACCGTTACTCCTACGTCGTATCTCGCTGCTGCTACAGTTAGATATGCTGATAATAAGGCGAAATAGACTGACTACCCCGTTTTCGACGTGGAAAAGTGAAAGGGACTCCCGATGAAAGTGTCCATGCGCCTCAATCGAAAAGTTCCCCAGCCTAGATCAAAGCGTCTCCAATTTTATTACAGTGTTATCATGCAAACGAGAACTAGTCTCTTTTCAATTTTAGAGTAATAATCAAAACGGTATCGGCCGATCAAGGGAGGCTGGATCGGTATCGGTATCGGTTCGGTGAAATCTGTGATCGGTACACCCCTAGTTATGAGATATCATACATATTTCTGGGACTTTTTATATCATTTAGTTAACCACCTTGTAGCCAAGTATACATTATTTCAGCTATGACAACTTTAGAAATCTCAAATTTTGTAAGACAGGCTTTTTGTGCTTTATTGTTATATATGTGCGGAAGAATTATTCTTTAATAAGTCACAAAGGCAACTTTTGCTCATCTTTTCTGAATGTTTATACTATCTTCCCATCGTTATACAATTTTGACGATATTGTGACGTCATAAATTTGCGACCATAAGTTATCAGTCAACTTAAGGAACATCATATTCCACGTTGCCGAATTCATTTCCGATTTACAGGTATATTTTCGAATGTGTATATATCAGTTAAATAAAGTCAATTTGAATTTTGCAATTCAAAGCACTGAAATGGTTCTATATTAAAATGCCAACATCAGCACAGAAAAATCCAAACTAAGTCATGAGAATTTTAACAACCGTCAAACGAACATGCAAAGAAGTCAGATAATCATAGTAAGGTGCGCACAAAATTCATAGGAAGTGCGTACTTACAACTTTACAAAATAGAAAGGCATGTAAAGCGATCGGATATAAGTGATCAGATTAAGTCATTGATAGACATATAAACTTGCTTTACGTTACTTACTATTATTTTTGCTGATGTTGTTTATAATATAAAAGCTGTTAAACTTACCAAGTTTGTCGAATATAAATTACTTTATCAAAATCATTGAAAATAAGGAGTTTATCAGCCGGCGAGAAAGAGATTGCACATGTATAAATGCAAATACACTGATGTGGTATACTTCATCGAACATTTGAGAATGCTACTAGGTTACAAGAACAATATATAGCTGGATAACATTTCTGTTGGAATGTACAAGTAATACTCTGAAAAGGTATCAAGAAAGAAATTTCATGGGAATTCTATAATAACGGTGACAATAAACAGTGAAAGAGAAAAAAGAAGGCATTTTAATACACTTTGGCTCCCTGTGCAGTACATATGACAAATTTCGCTCGTTTCATGTGTTATATTTTCCCCTTCTCCAAGAACAAATAAGGATGCACAAATTAACACGTATAAATGTCATTCATAGTCAATTTCATAAGCTACTTGACAATTAAGATAAAAATCAGCAAATGAAGAATATCTTCTTAACATTTTTCAACTTTTACAACACAGGAAGCATTAGCAAATAGGTTAAGGCGAGATACACATCAACGACAAACTGTTATAAAAGAGATTATGATTTTCGTAAGTAAGTCTGAAAGTTTCCTACATAGTTCGCATATGTTCCTTTTTGCTTCTATGTTGCCAAAACTGACTTTGCCTTTTAACAGAATTTGACTTCTCTACCATTAAAGGGAAGAAGAGGGTATTATTGCGTAATCATCAAAGGAAGACGCATATGACTGCACAGGACAGGGTGTTAAAAATTAGTGACCATTTAACTACATAATATGACGAGCTAAATTATAACATAGAAAACTAACTATTAAATACTTAATATAGACTTCTTAATATGTATTAGGAAGGGAAACAAATACATCATAGTTTTCACTATTGATATTCATTTAAAAACTGGACTAGAACTTGCAAGCCCTACACTGATCTTTACAACCTAAACACAAGCGATGATGAACATCCTTAAAAAGCAAAAGTTTGCCAAAGATTCTAGTGGTTTTTTCGTATCTAAGTTAAGGTTTTATGATATTTTATGCAGAAAAGAGGATTTGGATTGGAGTCAAATAAAGTAAACCGATTACATGGATGTCGGAAATGTTTGTAATAAAACTATGTAATCCGTCGCCCAGTGACCGGTATCAGAGAGGCTGCATCCATGATAGTTCCTCTCCCCAAAATCGAATATGACGCAAGATTACGGTTAAAGGTTTCCCGACCAGGATTTATAGATCACTATTAAAAACGCTTTGTTCTAAAAAATTCTAAACGAATCTGCAGAAGTGGATTTTAAACATGTGAATCAGCACGAGAATAAATTATGAAAGTTTTGTCAAATGGGTGAAGGCGCGAAATACATTTTACCAAATTAAAGACAATTTTAAAAAAACAGCAAATAAGAATAATTTTTAGTAAAGTAACTAGTTTTATTTTCAGATTGGTCATGTTATAGAATGCATTCACACATAAACATACATAGAACAATGGTGGCAAACCCGCGGCACACGATGGCTTTTCGTTTAGTTCACTTGATATTTATAAAAATCATTGTACTTTGGCCCAAGGACAAACATCGGACAACCCCTGCGATTTTTTCATGCTTTGTTACATATCTATCTGAGTACCTTTTACCCTATTCTTGCAGGATTTCAATTTATCTCACGGTTGTCAGTGTGGGGTTGAGTGTGCTGCTGTTATTGTCAGCAAGCGAACTGCTGCCTCTCCCAGTGTTCCCTTGAGCAAAGTTGTAAATAAATCTTGATGTTGTGGAAGCAATAACAGTTTTCTTCTGAAGTTCTTGTGCTTTTGAAACGTGTCACATGTAAAATGTAAAAGGTGTATCGGCTCTATATTAACATGAAATATAAATATAAACAGTCTATAAATTCTACAGACGTTTCATAACATTTCCAACCCATTTCAATATTATTTTCCTTAATCATGTACTGTTTTGTTTACATTTAAGGCATTTTTCATTTTCTTCCAATTTTTAGGCAGTGTAAAACATTGATTTTTGACAGTTTATCTCATTAATATGTTTATTCTTGGACTCTGCTCCAGATGTAGCTTTAAAACGCATGTGGTTTGCAATTATCTTGAGGAACTTCTAAGGAGATATTTTGATGTAAAAAACAACTACAATATTAAAAGCGATTGCTTCAAAGTCTTCCTGATTCCAATTCTACATATACAGTATACATATTCAGTTTTATACACTGATGTCAGTCTAACTCTTAATACATGGAAATCAAATAGTTTATTCATGGTAAACAACTAGAGTATTGCACGAAATAGTAGAAACATTGTGTACATATACTTTTTCGTCTGAGACTCCACATAGTATACTTGTCAGAAATGATCGAACTGAAACTTAGGAAAGAATAAACCCAACCGTATTTTTAAAGGAGCCAATCAGAATTTGAACTGCCTGAATGGCTTGTGTTTTGGACTAATCAGCGTCAACCACAACTAGAGTAATTGAACAGGCCTAATGAGAAAATGAAATATTTTTGTCTACATAGCAAACGTTTTCTTGCTTTTATGAGCACTGAAACCAGAACGGCCAAATGAAATGCAGACCTGACCTTGGCTATAATACAAGAGCAGTCGTCCGTGTATATTTTGGCATATTCTGGGTTTTCAAGCACGCGCCACCCTATGGCAAAGCAACATTGCTAAACGGTGCTTTTTGTCTTTGAAACCCCACGTGCCTGTTTCCTTCTAGGAGCTGCTGTTTGGAGAGAAGATGAAATGTGCTGCTTAGGCCTGATAAACCAGCCTCACATTCGTGCAACCAAAATAGCCAGCCTCACACTGGCAAGAAAATTGGCATACTAGCCTCGTAGTTAGTTGACATTGTTTTTTACTGGTATAACCTACGTGTGGAGTGACAGCCCCAAAACACATCTCTTTGGCTTTCTTTATCTGGTTTTCAAATCAAAATGAAATATCCCCATGCTTTGCTAGTTTTAGGGACATTTTAAAGTCAAAAGCGTTTTCTTTGAAGAAGTGCGAAAGTTTTTATTTGATATTAGCATCAATGACGTTTTCGGGATAGCTTTTGGAAAGAAAACTGATGGTTACATTCATAGCTACTTTCCGTGAACTCTCCACTGTTGGAACTTATTACCAGAATTAAGCTCTGTTGATCAGTTTAACAGTTCTTTGCCGTCGGAAGTGAATCCAGGGTGTATAACTGTTGTCAGAACTAGAGACTTTAGGCACAGGCTGAGTAGTAGTAGCTAATAGCTGCGAGCCTATATCTACTAACCGCCGACCAACCTTTACATAGATACACGTGCTCATTCGCTGTGGACATGTACCATATTTGATGTACCCCTGGGAGTGATATGTCCTAACGAGATCTTATCAGTGTCAACGTGTACGAAGACGACAAACGTTTGTTGTAGAAAATCGAGTTCTGATTCTAATTTGGTATCTGAGCAAATCATCAGCGAGCGGTGAACCAAGGTTTTGATTAGATTCACTTTATATGTTTGTGACAGGACGAGTTCTAGCAGATGTATTCGAAAATATAGGCCTTCTATACATACTTGTACGGAATTTTGTGTCCTTTTCCTGAGCTAAAATATCAGTGAGCGCTAGCGAGTTGTTTTGTTTCTTTTCAAAGGAAAATTTTAAAGCTTGGTGCAAAATGTTTAGATTTTTAAGAAATTTGTCATACCTCCACTTTCAAAATTGCAAATGTTTTGTCAAAGTGCTGAAAGTAAACGATAAGCTTTTGGGAGGGTTCGAAATGTTATAAATCATAGAAGCCAACACAGATATTAACCAATGCTGGGCCGAAGGAACTCCCCATGCTCATCCCCTTTCGTTGTCCGTACATTTCACTGTTGAAGCTAAATTTAACACCACGCGTTGCATCTTCCATTATTTTCATGAAAACGTTTTCATGAATTTGGGGAGGGACAATGTTGCCTCTAAAAAGTGCATCGGCGCATATCTCAATTGCCTCATCAAAGGGAACATTTGTAAACAAGATACAGATTAATGAATAGGTAAAAAAGGCAATTCTTTCATATGTGCTTTAAGGGGGCCATGTATCCGTAAGGGTCTACTCGTATCATATACTTCGCGAGGCAGACGTCCTTGTTTAACAAGACGGAGCAATCGCTTTTGAGTTTTCTGTTCAATTCTGACTTTATTGCCGTTATTTCAACACTACCTAATTTTTGCAATTTGGTGAAAAATTGTCGTCTTTTGTAGATGTAATTTTTTCGGTATAGGATAACGACTCCTGATCCTTTATCTGCTTTCGTGACGAGGATTATTGTTCCCCAGAGGTTTTATAACCTAAAAAATTTCCCAATGCATGTAAAACTTTGCAAAATCGATAGACATGCCACGATAAACATTGGCCAAATCACTTAACCGTGCCTTTAGAGAGTCAAATTCATCTTCATAGAAAGGTTTGTGTTTAGTCAGTTGCACGTACAGAATTTCAAACTCGGCAAAAAATTTCCGAGTAAATTTTTTGTTTTGGTTTCATACCAAATTCCTAGCCATGTTGTAAGACAAATTCCTCGCCGTCAGAAACTTAGTAATCATAGAAATTTTAAATGTAAATATTCTTATCATATACTATTCCACTAAAATGTTTCTTTAGAAGAAAGTTAACGTTTTTAATGTATCGTAGATGAGTTATTCTCTCCATCAATAGATTTATTTTGGAAATGCAACGGAAGAAGCCAAACATATCAAAGCACAGAAGAAAATTTTCGTACCTTATTAAACTGCGGTCTATACCATGGAAAGCAATAATACACAAGGACATTACATTGATCATTACAAAGTATAAAAATTATTCTCGCTTACAAAGATTGCCCATTGTTGTGACTTACGACATTGAATTTTAAAGTAAAGAGGTAACGTTTTAATCCTTTCTCTATGAGATGATATTATACATATAGTCAAACTTTACAAAAGTATTTTCGTAGCAATTAAACCAAATAAGGAAACATCATTAAGCACAGCCAATTATTTCAAATTGGAGTGCTGTTGGCGTAAAATGTTAATCCATATGTAATTAAAAGATATTTAGAGAAACTAATGACCATCTTGCTTTAGATTTAAGGCATTTCACATCTCAGGTACTAGCACTATTTGCTTAGAACTACACTAATGATCCCCTTAATTTTTGTAGTGTCATTCCAAGTTCACATGGATGCGTAACAGTTATGTCTCTCGGTCATGTATCTATCATTTCTATGAACGTTGCTTAGGACTTTGGACGGGGAGTCTTACAACATTTCCTCCTTTGCTTCAGCCAATTTGACAATGGGGTGGGGGTGAGGGTAGAGAGACTACACTTAAATCAATTTTTGCAAAAATCCTCAAGCTTGTTAGCCTTAATCCTCAAAATAGCAGAGTCACTTCCAGTGTCCTTCATCAGCTGATCAGAATACAATGAATAAATTAAAAAAAATGTTTTATCCTTTCTTCTGGAAGTCTTTCAAACTAAACTATTTTACATGGCATCCGTCTACCGGAGAGCTGAAGACACGCCCTTGGAAGAAGGGATAATTAATTAATGTTGTCCATTTGAAGTGCAAAAACTTAAAAATTTTAGACGAGTCCAAAAACAAATAGCTTGAGCTTAAAAGGGAGATTCTAAGCAATAGGCAATTCAGGGGTGTTTCCATTTTAGACAGTTTACTTTAGAGACCCAAATATTAAGACAACGGCTGAACCCAAGGAGCCATTCCCAACCTCAATCAAACATACAAATTGCCTAGCATTAGCTCCATCAAACCTTTGAGAGTTTAAAACACGACTTACGTAATGCTATAAAACATAGACTATAGACTTTCGTGTCCACAATTCTTCTTGTCATCAGGGATGTTTTTTTTATTAGTTTTCAAGTCATGTGTTGTGATCACGCTTGAGCCAGATCCATTGTGAGCATCTTTCGACGGTGTGTTGCAACTGACTCATCATTCTACTGATTTATTTTGATGTAAATGTGACCCTTCTCCTCAGCAGTGTTGTGAACTTCTTTGAGACATATCCTCTGCAGCCGATACCAATGTAGTGGCATTCTGTGTCCTATCCTAGATCGATGCATCTTTGGACCAAATCTGTGTACCGTTCTTGTTTCTTGTCTTCTGCGTTTGCACAATTGTCTTCCTGGCAAGCAGTCAGCTCCAACATTATTGCCACGGCTTCACAGCTCACGACGATGTCTGGTCGCTGCTCTGTCTGGAGATAGGGGAACATCTTCTGCATCAACAGGATGTAGCAGAAAAGCTATCAGGTAAAACAACAAATTTATTTTCTATCAAGGTGATTGAATATCGTGAACTTTCTTACACGAAACTGTGTATCATAATTGTCAGTCTCTTGTATTCATCGAGGTGGTCTCACTAGGGGACTTTTGTAATTTACAGTAGAGTGCATTTACGTTAACCTTATGGAAAATTCGTTTTATTATTCACGAAAAGTAAGCCGTTGCGTTGGCCTCGGGTTTCTTCACCAGCAATACCGATGAGAATCTGTAGCTGAACAAATTAACTAAATCAATTTTAAGACAAATAAAGCATTTGGTGAGATTACTACCTACCATTTATTGTCTTTCATAAGCTTCTATTGCATAGTGCACGAGTACCCATGGTATTTACTGACCTATATTGCTGTTCGACAAGGATATGCTAGATCTCTGATGCCTGTTTAATTGATAAAGCGAAACTATTTTACTGCCACCGTTTAAACCTGACTATAAGGAAGGTCAAAAATTGTGG